>PVHP010035252.1:0-11998 GCA_004024765.1 Zapus hudsonius | reverse complement strand
ATTTTATTGAGAGAGAGAGAAAGAGAGAGAATGGGCACACCAGGGCCTCCAGCCACTGCAAATGAACTCCAGACACATGCGCCCTCTTGTGCATCTGGCTTTATATGGGCACTGGGGAATCGAACTCTGGTCTTTCTGCATTGTAGGCGAACACCTTAACCACTAAGCCATCTCTTCAGCCCAGCTCCTTTTTTTCATTTTTTTATTTTACTAATACTTTTTTTAAGTTTCAAAAATGTTGCATTTGCAGGTCCCTTGGGTCAAGCAGCCATCCTTAAAGCCCCCTGATGATGCCAAACCAAGAAAGTCTGGAGCTTGAGGCGCTCCCTCGCTCGAGGGACCACGTCCATGAGCAGCAAGTCTGCTCAGGACCTGACTGTCTCGGTTCCTCTGTGGTGTCCAATGGTGGCTCCTGCCAGCCAGGGTGGGCAGGTCACAAAGCAAGGCTCCTTGCTCACACCCTCCAGTCCCATCCCAAGACAGCCCATCCCGCACCACAAAGGTTCTCCATGCTGGTGTCACAAGCTTCTGGCCAAAAGACGTGCTATTTATTAGCTTGTGTGGGTTGGAAGAAATGAAGGGCCAATGGACAGTCCTGTTACCCACAAGCACACTCGACCTGTCTCCCCAGGCCCCAGGCTGCTCGGTTGGAAGGACGGTCTGTCCCTCAGCAATCCCGCCCCCAGCCTGGCCAGGTGAGCCTGATGCAGAGCCTGGCCTCTCACTTGGTGGGACCTCACCAGCTGCTTGTCCTCTGTGCTCATACCAGTGACTTAGGTGGGATTTTCTGGAGGCAGGCAATGCTTGCTCCTCAGAGGGTGGTGCCATGACCTCTGTGCCCATGTGGTTTATGCTGTTGGGCACCACACACAGCTCTCAGGCTCCTTACCTCCCTCATAGTAGTGCTGCGTGGACTCCTCAAATGAGCGGTCATAGCTCTGCTCCGTGTAGGATGACTGCTGGTAGGCGTAGTCACCGTGGCCTGCAGGAAAGAGATGATCTGTCAGATTGTGGGGAAACAACTGGGCCATGGGCAGGACAGGGTGCTCAGGCCAAGGGGACGGACAGGACTGAGTAGGCCAGGCCTGCCCTCCCTGCCTCCACTCTCTGAAATGCAGGCACCAGTTCCCACCTCGTGTCACCACAAGGCTGCTGAGGTGCCTGCTCTCAACTGCTCCAGCTGCTCTCTGCTGCCCATGTCTGGGCAGGAGGCGATGTAATGACACAGGCCGCATGCTGCAGGGCACACGGGCCCCTGGGTCTTGCCCCACGGTTGGTCTCTGCTACTTATCTGTACCCATTCTTCAGCCAGACCATGCACCTTGCTTCCAGCCGAGGCTTATACCAAGGCCCTGGCCAGGTGTCTTCCAGGAACCCTGATCTTTGTCTCTCAAAATCTACCCATCCTTTAGATAGGTGGGTGTGTTCTCCTGAGGGCTAGGATTAGAGGCATGGGCCACCACACCCAGCATTTAAGATTATTAAATGCCTTTTCTACAAATCTGGGATGACTTAAAGTGGAAGTGATAGCAGGAGATTGGGCCCACCTTAAGACGCACTGGGTGACAGGTGGGCCCACCTGCTGCTTTCTGGGGAAGTAGGAGTGGTGACAGTGTGTGCAGAAGCTTGTCTCAGCGGAGACCAGCCTCTCCCTGTGCCCCAATATGCTCAAACAAAGGGCCGTGGGAGGCTTGACCGCAGGACTTACCATCTGGGTAGTACTGCTGGCTCATGGGCTCCGCAGCGCCCTGACTGTGACTGTACTGCTCACTGTAGTACTCGTCCTGGCCCAGGTACTGCTGGGAAGAGCCTGTGGGGTGGGAGGGGACACTCAGGACCAGCAGGCGGTGGGGTATGCTCACCTTACAGACCCAGCTGAGCAGCCTCGCCCATGTGAGAACCCCTAGCCCACCCTCTCCTCTGATCCCCAGACTCTCTCCACCTTGCACCTGCCCCTGAGAGGTGATGCATGCTCGGTCCTCACCGCACCTTCAGGCCCAACATCCTGGCTCAAAGGAAGGAGGGAACCTCTCGGCCCCCGGGTTCCACACAGAGCCTCCTAAGCCCTGGCCCGTGGATGCAGCTCTACCTTGCTGGGAGGGCCGGTAGGGTGCCATCGGCCTCTGCCCCATCACGCTGCTCCCTTGGCCTCCCTGGCCCATCATGGCGATGGGTGACTGGCCCTGGTAGTGCTGGCTCCCGCCCTGCGCCGAGTTGTAGTGGGATGTGGCCGCCTGCTGGTGCATCATGGAGACTGCATGGAAGGAGAGAGACCTCAGAAAGCCCAAGGGGGGGAGTGGCAGGGAGCAGTCCTCTCTTCCTTCCCAGGGCAAACCCAGCTCCCTCCTCATCACACTGGTCCCTTACTATTTTTCTTAAGTTCCCATAACTTCAAGTCACACCTCCTGTGATGCAGGCTGTACCGTGCCGGGGAACATGGTCAGACCTCTACCCTGAGCATCAACATTTAGCCACACAGAAAAGCATCACTGGGCAGGACAGCCTGCGCTCTCGTGGCAAACAGAACGAGGGCTGCACCTCCCCTGCCCATCACAGGCAACAAACTTGAGCCTAGTTCTCAGTTCCTATCATCAAGTCCTGGAGTCACTGTTACCCTGACCACCTCTCCACAAAGCTGGGGTAGTCACCTGTGGCAATGCTGGGGTGGTCACTGTTACCCCGACCACCTGTGGTCAGCATTACCCAGACCACCTCATGACAAAGCAACCCTTCTCAGCTGGGGGTGGGCCGTTCTGAACTGCCGGCCTGTCCACACACTGTCCCCTTAGAAACCTACAGTAGCAACCCCCTCCAACAGAAAAGACAGGAGTCATACATTCAAGTGTGTCGGAGGCCAGGCTTGGTGGCAAATGCCAATTATTCTAGCTACTTGGGAGGTTGAGGCAGGAGGGTGAAAGTTCAAGACCACAGAGTGAGTTTAAGGCCAGCCTGGGCAACTTAGTGAGAGCCTGTCTCAGGATGAAAGTAAAATGGTCTAGGGATCAACAATACCCAGTACTTAAAAAAAAATAAAATAAAAAATAAAGTTTTTAGTAACCATGCTGAAAAAGAAACAGGTAAAGTCGACTTTAACAATATGTTCTAAGTATTTCCAAAATAAATGGGGTTACAGGCAACTATCACAGAAAATGTTAAAGATACACTTCCTCCAAACCTGGTGTCTGTCACTCAGGGCACATCTGGATTGGGACCTGCTAACTTCAAATGCTTCATGATCCTATGGCCAGCTGCCACTGCCTCGAAAAGCCCACCTCGAGGACCCCAGTCTGCAGGCGTTTTCAGCTAATATACTTTCACTTCTGGCCTCTGCCAGGATGTTCCCGGGATGGGTACCACTGTGCCTCATCTCTGAGGCTGGTGCTGTCCTTCCACACCCACTTCCCTGGAGTCTCTGAGGAACCGTCCAGGGCTGGACTTGCTGTCTACCCACAAGCCCTGCCCTGAGGAAGTTCCCAGGAAAACACAGCAGGCACTGCCTGCAGTCCCCACTAGTAGGGTTGCACATGGGGGACCACACGACCCACACCTGCTTCCCAGGGCCACACAGGCCCAGGCTGGGAGCCAGGCATGGGCGGTTGTTACCTGGGTTGGACTGCATGTTGATGTTGGTCCGAGACACATAGTTGCCAATGGCGCCTTGACCTTGCATGGGGACACTTTGTGAGGTGGGTCCTGAGTGGCTGTACCCAGGCCCAGTACCATGGCCACTGCCCGACATGCTCATGGAGGTTGTGGGCAGAGTGCTCTGGGCCGTCTGCTGCATGGACACATGGTTTGGACCTGCCGGGAAGAGGGGCGTGTGAGGTACTGGGGGCCAGGTCAGCACATCAAGGTAAAGCACTCTGAGTTCCCTTCAGGTGATTTTGAGGAAGGAGGCCATCCCAAGGTCAGCACCACCAAGTGAGTGGCAAGACTAAGGAAGGACAGGAAGAGCCTGGTCCATTGAGACCATTGTGACACTGTTCCTGGCAGCTTTCAGTTGTTCCAAAGCACAGCTTCCACTCTTGGCAGCAGCTCACCAGGAGCCCACATTCCCCAGGGGTGTCTACACTGGACGGAATCTCATGCTGCTGGTCAGGTCAGATGGAGTCACAGCCTCATGGCTTCTTTCTGCATTTGTTTTCTCTGTTTTTGCAAGGTAGGGTCTCACTCTAGCCCAGGCTGACCTGAATTCACTCTGTATCCCAGGCTGGCCTCGAACTCATGGCGCTGCTCCTCCCTCTGCCTCCCGAGTGCTGGGATTAAAGGCGTGCGCCAATGACCGGCGCCTTCTGCATTTTCACCTCACTACCCACATGCACCAAGGCGTTGGCAGAGGATCTGCAGCCAGGATGGAGGGGGAGGCGACACCACGACCAGCCCTGCAGGGTCTACATGCCCAGCCCCCCACATCTGCCTCAGTGACCCCATTACTGAAAATCTGCTCACCGTTACCAATCTGGCCCTGCATGAGGGAGGCGGTGGGCAGGCCTGTGCTGATGGCGTCACTGAGGCTGCCCTGGGGGTGCAGGCCCTGGCTGGAACCACTCTGACTCAGTGCCCCAGGGCCCAGGTTCATGTTCTGCGTGGGAGGCTGTAGGAACAGGAAGGTTAGTGTGAGTGTGAGGATCACCACCCCAAGCCACCCTAGAGATTCAACAGCCCACGAGACTTGCTGTGTGCCCACCGTCACACTCAGCAGGATGGAAACCATATGAAACACATGGTCTGTGTAAGCTTTCAGAACGTAAGTAAGAGCCAAGTTCATCACATACACTCGGAAGTTAGAAACTGGCTCCTTCCTGGGATGACAGGGGGTCCCGTCTCTTGCTCCAGTGGCATGCCCACCCCATGCCTCTTGGGCTCAGCTGGCCAAGTGACTCAGGCCCTGGCACAGCTGGGTTACCGCCAGACACCTGCGCTCTCACTGGCCTCCCCCTCCAGTCACTCGACTGGGGGCTCCTTCTCTTGCTCTTGGCCACAGTCACGCAATCTGACTGTACAAGAAAATCAGACGATGAAACATTTACACCAACGTCTAGAACACTGACTGCTAGGGATTTTTCCCTTTAAGGGTCATTTTCTTTTTTTGAAACAGGGTTCTCACCCTGTAGCCCTAGCTAGTCCTATACTCTCTATGGCCCAGGCTGGCCTCAAATTCATAGCAATCCTCCTGCCTCAGGAGGTTTTAGGCACCTGCCAAGCTTGATTGAACTGCTTTGTGATTCTGGTGGTACACCCACGTTCATTGTAACTGTTCACACCATCCAGAAGGCCCACGATGCCCGAAGCTCCAGGTCCGAGCCTCAGCACCACAAAAGATAAAGTACTACAATGTCACTGAGAAGCTCTTCTTGCTCCTCAGAGTCTGCCCAGACGTCACTGCCACCATTCTTACTTGGTTCTGGAGTTACTTCCCCTCACTAAGTCAGCTGACCCCCAATTTCACTTATCTAGCTCACCACTCTAATCCTTGCCCCCACGTAACAGGGAGGTTCACTTCCGGGCCCTTTCTGATGCTTTCTGATGCAGTACTGGGTTTCTGAGGTGACAAACTTACCGCGGGGAGCAGTGACTGCATGTTCTGGTTGGAGTCGGCTATGGTGGCCAGATAGACCAGGTTCCGGTGCAGGATCTGCTGGTACCTGTGGGGAAGCACATGGGTCACACAGGGAGACACAACACCATGCTTAACAAAGTCACCCTTGACCTCCAGCCAGACCTGCCCCATGACACCCAGGTTCAGGCCTGGCTGCAGCCGATACAGCAATCCAGTCAGGAAGGAGCAGGCTCCTGTCCCATGACAGAAATCCTGAGAACACTGAGGTTAGGGCCAAGAAGGAGGTGGCACTGGGTCTGTTCAGAAAATGCAAAGGGCGGAAGAAGCCAGGGGAGGTAGGGCCTGAAATTAACAGAGGAAGGAAGGACAGAGGTGCTGCTCCAAGGAGCCAGGCATCAGGCTCACTCCCTGGCCCCAGACCTCTTGAAAGCCCAGAAAAGAAACAGAAAAGAATGGGGGCTGGAGAAATGGCTCAGCGGTTAAGGCGCTTGCCTGCAAAGCCTAACCACCCAGGTTCAATTCCTTAGTACCCATGTAAGCCAGATGCAGTGGCACATACATCTGGAGTTTGTTTGCTACAGCTGGAGGTCCTGGCAGGCTCAGGTGTTCTCTCTTTCTCTCTCTCTCTCTCTCTCTCTCTCTCTCTCTCTCTCTCTCTCTCTCTCTGTTTGCAAATAAATATATATATTAAATCAATATTTTTATTGTCCAAATTAGATACACTGTATTAGTAGATATTACGTTGGTATCCCCAATTCCCTCCTTTCTGTCCCCAATCCACTGGGTATCCTCCTTAGTGGGCATACTGGATCAATCCATGGGGTAGGAGGTTATGGATAGCACAAGAGGCAGCCAGGTCATCCCCCCCCCCACCGTGTGTTGTTGCTGAGGGGGGCAGTGTCTCTACAAATAAATATTTTTTAAAA
Organism: Zapus hudsonius; assembly: GCA_004024765.1. Lineage (NCBI taxonomy): Eukaryota > Metazoa > Chordata > Mammalia > Rodentia > Dipodidae > Zapus > Zapus hudsonius. Next base: position 5,512 of record PVHP010035252.1, on the reverse strand, counting down.
AGAGAAGCAGGATGACCAAGGGGCCCAAGATTGTCACCCACACGTCACGTCACATCACATCAGATGGGAACCCAGGCCTCACACACATCACAAGGCCAGGTCTTGCAAACACAATACCTGAAGGGTCTGATGCAAGTCGTTCCTGGGGGCCCAATGCGCCTCACAAAGGTCATCAGTGAGGAAGGAGAGGTCTGAGGTCCTTTATATACCTCTCATCTCCAGGTAGGCCAGTAAGCCTACACTGTCCACCCGGGGAACTGGTTGTCCCTTGGCGTCCAGCTACTGCTCCCAGGACAGCCGGATGTGGCAGGCTGCACCTCCCCAGTGCTCCTCCTGCTGGTCCCACCTCCCTCACTGGTGGTCCTCTCAGGGCCCTATCTGACCTCAGTTTTCCAACTTGGGCCCAGCTTGCTCTGCACCCAAGTACTGGGAAAAAGAGGGGTGGAACCACCTGGAGGGGAAGGCTGGACACTCAGGCCAGCGGGGTCACTTACTGGGTGCACTCGGCCGTCTTGCCCTTGCTCTGGTAGTCCAGGATGCACTGGATCAGGTGGTGGTTCTCGTCCAGCATCTGCAAGGAAATGACGTAAGCAGGGTGTGTAGTCACGTGGCCACGCCCTCAACACTCCCCTTCCGCCAGGTTCACAGCAAGGATGCCAAGAGAACATGCTAGAATGTGGGGTACTCAAATCACAAGTGCATCATGAGTGCAGAGGCCTCCCTGGGGCAGGTGACTCCCATCCCTGCAGTTTCAAGATTTCCCATGGGAGCCATGCTCAGCAGGGACCAGGGAGGGAAGTGAAGACAGCGGCCCCAGCAGGAATCATGAGGATTCAGATACAGGCCTGGCTTAGCTGCTCAGGGGACTAGGGAGCGATGAGGCTACCAACCTTCTTGTTGCTGTGCAGAAAAGTGCCAGACAAAAAGCAGCTTGTGGAGAAATGGGTTTATTTTGGCTCACAGCCTCGAGGGGACGCTCCATAATAGCGGGGAAAATGGCAGCACGAGCAGACTGAGAGGATGGACATCACCTCTGCCACAGCACTGCCAACAGCTGCAAACACTGGCAAGGGGAGGCTGGCTTAGAACACCTGCCAGCCCACCACCACCAACACAGCTCCAACAAGGTTCCAATTCCAAAACTGCCATCAGCTGGGGATCAAGCATTCAGAACATATTAAGTTTATGGGGGACCACCACACCCCTCTTGGTCCCTGCCAGCCCTGAGCTCAACCAGAACTGAAGAGGAGTGGAAGGGCCAGGCTCAAGCAGCCTGAGGAGATGAGCACCGCCTGGTTACCCTGTCTTCCTCATGATGCAGGTATGGGCATACGTACAGACCCTTGACCTAAAAGCCTGATCTCAGACAATCTCGCTGAGTGACATGGGCCCTCCAGAGATGACCCATGGGCTCCCAGCACTGCGGCACAGGCCAGAGGCTGGTCCAAGCTCAACAGCCTCAGCAGTGTAGGAGAGCACTGGGTTGTGATCCCAGGGCCTCCTGGCTATGCTCACGCGCCTGCAGGAGATTCCAGAAAACTCGCTGAACCCAGCTGTCTGACAGCCTGCCTTCCACACACACTCTCTCGTGTTTGTGGCACGGGTGGGCCAGCTGGGCACGAAACTGCCAATGGGTGGAAGAGAACAGAGGGCAGGCACAGCACACCTCTGCTGAATGGCCACTTGGGAGCAGGACCAGAACGGCCAGGAGAGAGTTGAAGGTGGAGGGACTGTCATGGTTTGATCCAGGTGTCCCCCACAAACAAACGAATGTGTTCTGATAGATCGATCCTCAGCTGATGGCAATTCGGGAATTAGAACCTCACTAGAGGTGTATTGTTGGGGGCGGCTTATGGGGGTTATAAGCCAGCTTCCCTTGCCAGTGTTTGGCACACCTTCCTGCCGCTGTATGCAGTGCTATGGCGGAGGTGATGTCCAGCCCTCTGCTCATGCCATCGTTTTCCCGGCCAGGATGGAGTCTCCCCTCGAGTCCGTAAGCCAAATAAACCCATTCCTCTACAAGCCACTTTTGTTTGGGTTCTTTCTACACAGCAACAGGAAAGCTGACCACAACAGGGACAGAGGAAAGTATGCTAAGGCCACAGGCACTGGATGGCCAGGCAGGTACAGTGTGAGCTGTCCCCTACCTGGAGTGACCAACCTCCTTGGGGGACCAAGCCCAGAAACCTCCTGCCTCTTCTTCCACACAAAGCCTTTGCTTGAAGCTCACAAGGACAGCACCTCAGCCACAGGAGTTACTATGGGCAGTGACTGCAGGCCCGAGGGGCAGGTGGAGTCCTGGCTGTGGGGCAGGGAAGCCACTTCCTGCTCTGTCCCCTATGTTGCTGGTCCTTCCCCATTGGCAACATGGGCCCCTGTAACTGCCGTCTGTCTTCCCAGCTTCCTGGCAAGGGCAGCTTGGCTCAACTTTCTGCTCCATCCTTCAGCTTCGCAACCTAAGGGGTGGTCTCTTCTGCCCTCTTCCTCTGCAGGTTACGATGCCTCACTACTCACCGCTTTCACCCCAAGGTGAGCTGCCAATATACCCTGTGCGCAGCAGAGGCGCTGTCCCAATGCAGTGAACACCAGGGGGCGCTGCTGGCCAGAATGCTAGTGAGCTCACCTATGCGCAGGTAAGGGCACTTGGCACACTGGAAAGGGCATTCTTCGGCTCCTACAGATGAACCTCTAGAAGCTAGGTCACTTCCTCTGAGGTGTCCCTCAAGGTTTCAGGCACCCCCGCCCCCACACTCCTGACTCCTCACTCCCAGGCAGGGACTCTTTCCAAGGACACAAAGGAAATCCCACAGTGGCACGGGCAGGACGTCATGTCTGCACCAGCCAGAGTAGCTCAACAAGGGATACCAACAGTCAGTGACTGCATTACTAACGTGCATCACGGTGTAATAACCACAGGACAGGATGTCACCGCCATTCTGCAGTGTTTACAAGCACAAGGAGATAGCAAACTGTTACCTCGTTTTCTTACAGTAGATGCTGGGTGCTACATTCATAGTGGGGTTGGAGTGACGGCCCAGCCGTTAAAGGCTTGCAAAGTCTGCTGGCCTGGACTCAATTCCCCAGCTGCACAAAGTGGCACATGCACCTGGAGTTCATCTGCAACGGCAAGAGGCCCTGGTATGCTGGTTCTCATATTCTCTCTGCTCACAAATAAGTTTAAAAACACTCATAGGAAAAGGACATAGAATGAGCATGCCGAGAGCAGGATGCCAGACAGCAGTCACAGGCTCTCAGGATGAAAAGCAAAGAAAGACACAGGTGAGACCAGAACAGGAGCATCAGGGTGCTAAGCCACGCTGGGACAGTCCAGGAGGCTCAGGAAAGGACTGTTCCCTGCTAACAGGTGGGAGACAGGGATCCTTGGGGTGTCTCTGTGGAGGTGAGCACCCTGGGAGGATGCTGGAACCTGGAAGGCAGAGGGCACTCGCAATGACGACCACACACCTGGCTGGAGCCTGCAGTGACCTCCCCACCAACCCTGTCCCCAGACCTGACAGGAACCAGCCTGTGTAGGAGGCCTGGCCTCTGAGAGTCTGGGGATAGATAGAGCTCAGAAGCGAAGCATCTACCTAGCATGTACAGGTTCTCAGTTCAAACCCTGAAGAAGAAGAAAAAAGCCAACACTACCAGTCATAGCCAATACCTGAAAGAAACCAAGATCATGAAAAAAGGGAAGAAATGGTTCAAGTGGAGGCAAAAATCAATTCCACCTCAGAGAGAAAAGATGGGGAAGAGACTTCCAAAGGAGGGGTCATCTTTTTCCAGAGGAACAACGACGTAACTGAGTGCTGGGAAGAGGTTTTTAGAGGCGGAAGTACAACGATCTATCCTAAGGGAGACTCTGCTGGAGGAGCCATGAGTTCATGAGGCGACTTCTAGAGAGGCTATGACCTAACCAGGGAGACTGGGGAGAAGTGACTGGATTCTAGAACTGACCTCAGGAGCCTTTGTGTGCGTGGGTGCAGGTGTGTGCGCAGACATGCATGTAGAGGCCAGCCTTTGCGTGTGGTGTGCGTGTGTGCAGGTGTGTCCACACATGCATGTGGAGGCCAGCCCTTGTGTGTGGTGTGGAGGTGTGTGCACGCACATGCATGTAGAAGCCAGTCTTTGTGTGGTGTGCATGTGTGCAGGCGTCTGCGCATGTGTGCAGGTGTGCGCGCACATGCATGTGGAGGCCAGTCTTTGCGTGTGGTATGCATGTGTATGTAAGCACATGCATGTGGAGGCCAGCCCTGTGTGTGGTGTGCAGGTGTGTGTGCGCACACGCATGTGGAGGCCACCAGACAACCTCAGTGATTAACCTCAGTTAGAGTCAGGTCTATCAATGACCAGCTGGACAGTGAGCTCCAGGAGCACACCTGTCTCTGCCACCCGCTTACATTTACGTGGACACTGAAGAACAAGCTCAGGTTCAAGGCCAGGGAGGCAGGCACTTTAGCACTTGAGCCCTAAGGAGTCTGCATGATGTGAAGAAGCAAACCTGAGACTCCCAGAGGGTGACGACCTAATCCTGAAGCGGACGCCTGAGAAGCAATGACTTAACCCTGAGGAAACTTCTAGAGGAGCAATGATCTTAATGATGGGACTCCCGGAGGTGTTATGATCTCACCCCAGGAGACTTCCAGAGGTGCTAGGATCTCACCCCAGGAGACTTCTGGAGGCGTCATGATCTAACCCTGAGGAGACTTCCGGAGGTGCTAGGATCTAACCTCAAGATCTCTTGCCTGAATTTCAAAGCAGCTCCAGAAGCACACACATATAATATGCTTGGGAGGTGCTGGTTCCTTGGCTGATAGTCTCATATTTGACACAAATATCCAATTATCTTTTTAAACTTATTTGCAGGTGTGTGTATGTGTATGAATGCATGTGTCAAAGCCTCTTGCCTCTGCAAACAAATGCCCACCCATGTTTATGTGGGTTGCAGGAGAATTAAAGCTGGGCCAGCAATCTGCTGAGCCATCCTCCCAGTATGTATGTCCAATTTTCAAAGAGAAAGCAATGGTAAAACACGATAATGGGGACATAACAGCATATAGACTTTTACCTTTCTCATACAGTACATGCTTTACTTCTTGCATTGTATCTGCCTGGATGCTTAGTGATGCAGGTTAGCAGATCAGCCTGCTTCCATGAGAGAATTCCCTGCAGATTAAAACCCAAGCCGTGGGGCTTGAGAGATGGCCTAGCTGTTAAAGGCACTTGCTTGCAAAGCCTGAAGTTAAGGTTTGACTCTCCAGTGCACATATAAGCCAGATGCACAAAGTGGGGCATGCATCCAGAGTTCATTTGCAGTTAAGAGAGGTCCTGGGCTGGAGAGATGGCTCAGCGGTTAAGGCACTTGCCTCCAGTGCCTAAGGCCCTGGGTTCAATTCCCCAGGACCCACATAAGCCAGACCCACAAGGTGGCAGCCCTGGTTCGTTCTCTCTCTCTCTCTCTCTCTCTCTCTCTCTCTCTCTCTCTCTCTCTCTCCTCTCTCTCTCTCTCTGC
>PVHP010035251.1:0-18756 GCA_004024765.1 Zapus hudsonius | reverse complement strand
GGGAGGCAGAGGTAGGAGGATCACTGAGTTCAGAGGTATCTGAGACTATGGAGTGAATTCCAGGTCAGCCTCAGCTAGAGCAAGACCCTACCTCAAAAAATTATTATTATTATTATTATTATTATTAATAACCAGGCATGGTGGCACACGCCTTCAATCCCAGCACTGGGGAGGCAGAGGTAGGAGGATCACTGAGTTCAGAGGTATCTGAGACTATGGAGTGAATTCCAGGTCAGCCTCAGCTAGAGCAAGACACTACCTCAAAAAATTAATAATAATCATAATAAGCGGGCGTGGTGGCACACGCCTTTAATCCCAGCACTCGGGAGGCAGAGGTAGGAGGATCTCCGAGAGTTCGAGGCCAGCCTGGACTAGAGCGAGACCCTACCTCAAAAAACAAAAAAAAAAAGGTAAATTAGTGGGACATTTTAATATACACGAGTTTATCTTTCAATCTATCTTCGTGGTGTCTTGGGCCAAAGTTTGGCACCATAGTACCGTCGGTTGTCATTAGGGGCTATGCATTTGGCCTCAGGATTTATTTAGTATCAGACTGTTTTGCTTGATGGTTGGAAAATTAGAAGGGACTCACCATTGTTACCAACATAAAGAAGCCTCTTGATTTAAGTGACTTCTTAAGTCACTGGTTAGAGGGATATATAAAGATATATACTCAAATTTGAAAATAAGCATCCTGACATCTATGATTGTTTTTCCTTATTATAGGACTATAACTATTAGAGAGGAGCCAAACATCTTTTTTTAATATTTTATTTATTTATTAGAGAGAGAGAGAGAGAGGCAGACAGAGAGAGAATATGGGCGCAGCAGGGCCTCCAAGCCACTGCAAATGAACTCCAGACACATGCGCCCTCTTGTGCATCTGGCTGTATATGGGCACTGGGGAATCGAACTCTGGTCCTTCTGCATTGCAGGCAAACACCTTAGCCGCTAAGCCATCTCTTCAGCCCCAAACATGTTTTAAGGCCTTTTCTGTTTTCCCTTCTGGAAAGATTTTATTGTAACCCTGTATTTTGGGTCATACATCTGAGTGTGTAAGACTAAGTAGGCAGCCAAGATTTAATCAAGTATATACTTTCGGAGGTCACTAATGGCTCTCCAAAGAAGATTCTAGGGACCTTGGAGGAGAACTGTGGCTTCTCTAGCACCAAGTGTTGTTGGTTAAAATGAGTCAAGGTCGGGCCGAGCACGTGGTCTTCCCCTTTGGGAAGCCTGGAGGACTGGTTTTCCTCAGTTGTGACTCTTCTGTCTCCGACTGTACACCCATTTCGGGAGGTCTCTGTGTCCTCCCTGACCAGAAATACAGGTGGCTTACCAGAGAGCCAATGTCCCATCATCTCCAGTGGCCTTGTGACCTGGGAGCTAGGCCAACATTGGCCTTTTTGGCTTTGGACTCCAAAGATTCCAGTTGACCTTGGCTTCTACATAGGTAGTTAGAACACTTAGAAAGGAAGTTGTCCCAACCTTGCAGGATATATATATATATATATATATATATATATATATATATTTATATTTATATTTTATTTACATATGTATATATTTTATTTATATATTTCTATATAATTTAAAATTATTCTGTTTAGCCTCTGAGTTTAGTCATCTTGTTTCAGTGTCGAATGCAGATATAAACCCAAGGACGCTCCTGCTCTTCCCTCTCAGGGTCCCAGTCACCCTAAACTGGTACACAATGATCCCAAGATAGGTAAGTTGATGCTGTTGAGGGATTCCGAAGAGTGAAAAATGCTAGGAAATTCTCATTACAAATTACAGCATTGCAAAGTAATCCCAGTCTTATAATTATATAATATCACTACTCCAGATGAAAATCACAGATGAAACACTTCTGGGTTAAAAAAATCTTGGGTGACCAAGAAAGGAGCACTTGTGCAATGGAGGAGCCTGGGCCTGGGGGAGACAATCAACAGCTTTCAAATTCGGCCAATTTTCCACTTAGTGAGGGGGAAGTCTTGTCTGGAACTTGGGATGCAGGGCGATAGACACCGGATCCCGTACTCTTGGGCTCCCAAGACAAGATGCACTATGGGAGCGATTGATGGGGAGGCTACTAAAAATAGAATCTAGGTAATCCAGAAATGTGTATATTTGTTAACCTACACTGATCTCACTCTCTGATGGAGATTGTGTTTGTATTTTTCAGGATGCAGCGAGAGAGCTGGGGCCCATCTAACCCTACCAACCGACAGTAGGCTGATAGCTGAGATTCTGGCAAGAGAGGAGCCACCACAGTCATATCGTGGAGGATCCATATGGAACCCCGCAGAGAATGACGGGAGGAACGAGGGACCCACAGCCACAGCCATTCAATCAACACAGGATAAGCCAGTGAGACAGAAACCAACGCTCTTCAACACAAAGACCCCAAAACTCACAATCTTAAAGCAGCCTTAATACTCACCCACCACGACTCAGGGAACTGAGCGGAAGAGGGGGCGGAAAGATTGTAAGAGCCGTGGTGGGGGAGACTATGCAGAGGCATGGCCCCCCTCAGTAACAACACACTTGGGCCAGGAGGACAGGGCTGAGTACTAGGCTCTCCATGGTCCCCTGCCACAAGGACTGATCCAGACGGCCCATGGAGGAGGATATCCAGCTGAGTGGGGATGGGGAGGGGGGCATTGGGGAATTGGGGATAACAACTCATTGTTTGCCCACTGAATAATGTAACTCATATGGACAATAAATATATATTTAAGACTTTAAAAAAATCTTGGGTGCTCAAAAAAGTATATACAGATACATGTACATAATGCATATGTATAGTGTACATATATTATGTATATAATATAGATGCCGTGACTTGTAGTATTCTGATTTTAGGGTATTGTGCCTCAAAGAAGGATGAGGGGAAGGGGAAATGCTTACTGTTCTTCACCCTTGTAAGGATATTTATTGAGGAACTGGCGAGATAACTCAGTAAGAAAATGCTTGCCTTGTAAACACGGAGGACCTCCGTTTGCTCGGAGAGCCCATGGGGGCATGTCTGTAATCCAGTGCTGGAGAGGCAGAGACAGGAGGGTCCTTGGGGCTCACTGGCCAGTCAGAGCACTAAACAATGGGCAATGAGCTTTAATAGACAGCTCCAGGAAGCTGGGACGAATATCCAACCAAACACAGTTTATGGGAGGAACGGGGTTTATTTCAGCTTACTGATCCAAGGGAAGTTCCATTAATGGTGGAAGAAGGGGCTCCCATTCATAAACCCAAGAAGAGAAAGACACGACTACCAGCCAGCACAACACGGAGCAGCAGCTAGACCTCCCTGCTTACCTGTGGGCTGGAATTCAGCTCTTCCCCAAACACACTTTTGGGCTAGATCCCAGGATCTGCCCCCAGTGACACCTCCTCCAGCCGGGTGGCTGGAGACCTCAGTCATAAGCTTAATTTCCTAAGTGAAAGGGAGACACATATTCAAACTACCACAGATGCTGTCTCAAACAAAAGGACCGTATTTCTGAGGATGCACCTATGTATACACACATTCCACATGTACACACACATGCACACACACATGCACACACACACACACACACACACACACACACACACACACACACACAATCTCCTAGTCTTCTAAGAGCTGAAGATTCAAGGGACGAACAAAAATAAACCTGGAACTTGGTCTCATGGGATTTAGTTCCCGATTTATGGAAGTCACACCTCTAAGTGTCAGGTGCATCGTGTGGCCGTGAGAAGCCACAACTGTTAGCTGAGGACCAGAACAAGCTTTCCTGAGGAAATGACGATGATGTGACTGTCTGAGAGGCAAATAAGAGGTGTCAGAAGGGGAGATGCAGTGAGGACTGCATGAGCCAAGGCACCCTGGGGAGACTGATCAACCAGAGTGGTGGCGCTCTGAAGGCCCAGGGACCTGAGGAGTCTTCACAGTCATTTTACGAAGTTATTCTTTTGCCCTTGAACCAGTGAGAAGAACTTGGAACAGATTAGAAATATAAGGAAAGGATTGAGGGAGTTGGTAAGACCAGGCACCCATGATGCAGTTCGGACAGTTAACACGGAAACCCAGGGCAGAGCTGATGGTCCTGGACTGGGGTAGGCTGGGCCGTGGAATGCAGGACGGGAAGAGGGCAGAGTCTCTGTGTTTTCGGCTTGGACACTGGTGAGATAACCATGGATCTTAGGGTATCACTGACTCATGGAGCAAGGAAGGGCCAGAAAACTGCCAGTAATGTGAGGAACCTTCTAGAATACTCTCTCTCTTTTTTTAAAGACAAATTTAGGCTCTCTTTTTTTATTAAGCAGAGAGAGAGAGAGAGAGAGAGAGAGAGAGAGAGAGCGCACCAGGGCCACCACCTTGTGGGTCTGGCTTATGTGGGTCCTGGGGAATTGAACCCAGGACCTTAGGCACTGGAGGCAAGTGCCTTAACTGCTGAGCCATCTCTCCAGCCCTAGAGAGCCTAGAGAGCCTCTCTCTTAATGGACCTCTTCTTAGCTCTTCTCCAGGCAGTGGGTTACCATTGGGACAAAATAGTCCTTTTTGTTAAAGAGACAGGAAGACACTGAGTGTGGCGTTTCACTCTTCAGCGGAGGGAGCTTTGCATAAAAATGCAGAAACATTTTCAAAGCATATTCCTTCCAAGTGTTTCTTCTACCCTCACCCAAACTTCATCCCCATCCTTAAAGATTCTCGCCTTCACAATCTTGATCCAATTGTGATGTGTATTTCCGGGCACAGAACCAAAAACCTGCAGCTGCGAAATTCATTATGAAATCTTAGACTCTCTGAGGCTTAAGGGAACATTAGGTCTTAGTTACTACAAAGCCATTTCTTTAGACGAGGGCCAAGGAAACTAGCTGGAGGAAGGGCGCTGTGACAGACACGTGAAACAGCACAGATTCAATCCTAGATGGTCGCTAGATCACTTTCATATTGGGTTCTTTGTTTTGTTTTGTTTTTGAGAGAGGGCCTTGCTCTAGCCCAGGCTAACCTGGAATTCACATAGTCTCAGGGTGGCTTCGAACTCATAGAGATCCTCCTACATCAGCCTCACATGTGCCACCACACCCTCCTTGCATGTAGTTCTGTGTGTTTTTGTGATAGGGACTGCTGTAATCAGTTCACACTGCTGGGATGAACCTCCAAACCAGACCCAGTTTATAGGAGGAAGAAGGATTTATGGAAGCTTACAGATCCATGCAGAGAGAGAAAAACCACCACCAGCACCTCCAAAACCAAGCACTCTCAGGCAGCACAGAGACGGCTCTCTGCATCCGTGTAACTGGAATTCCAGATCCGCCCCCCAAACACCTTAGGGCTGGGCTCTAGGATCCATCCAGGGAGCTGGAGACAAGCTGTAACAAAATCCTGAATCTATTGGAGGGCATCCATTCAAACTACCACAGAGACCAAACCTGGAGCCGTGCACACGCTGGGCAAGCATGCTACCACTGAGTTAACCCTCATAAAGGAGTTTTTGAAGAATGCATAGAAATTTTCAGACATGGGCTGGAGAGATGGCTCAGCAGTTAAGGCATTTGCCCGCAAAGCCTAGCTACCTGGGTTCGATCTCCCAGTACCCACGGAAAGCCAGAGGCACAAAGTGGTGCATGCGTCTGGAGATCATTTGCAGTGGTTGGAGGCCCTGGCACACCCATTCTCTCTTTCTGTCTCTTCTATCTCTACTTGCAAATTAATTAATTGAAAGAAATTTTCAGACGTGCCCAAGGTTGGTCAGTGTGTCCCTACTGTGCTAGCATGACGAGGCATTGTGGCTCATGCATCGTGTCAGACACTGTGAGACAGAGATGGCCCGGGGCCCCTCATCCTGCCCTTCTAGGTAGGGACAAGCCTCCAGCTGGCATTGCCCTCAGCTGTCTGCCTGCACTCAGCACTTGGGATAGAGACACGCAAAGGGCTTCAGTGAGTAGGTGAGTCAGAATCTTAGAACATTGCTGGAGAATTGCCAACTGGGTTGTTGGCTGGAGTTTACTGGTTGAAGACAAGATGTCTGTTCAATAGGGGAGACAGTAAGCCTCAGATCAAGCAAGCTGCCTGGACTCAAGACCAACCTCCAAACTCGAAGATCACAATAATAACTTTGTGTGATTCCTTTACCCTTTTAAGTTTGCCTCTGATATTTGTTTTAATTTGGTTTATTCTGCTGACAAAAAAAGCTAGAGGCAAGAATTGGAATGTTCTAAAGAGAATGATTAATTTTTAAAAAATCTTATTCCTCACAGATAGGACATCTTCTGCTTGAGTCATTTGTTGTCTTGGTTTGATCCAGGTGTCCCCCACAAACAAATGAATGTGTTCTGGGTAATCAATCCTCAGCTGATGGCAGTTTGGGTTTTACAGCCTCGATGGAGCTGTGTTGCTGGGGGTGGGCTTATGGGGTTATAAACCAGCTTCCCCTTGCCAGTGTTTGGCACACCTTCCTGCCGCTGTTTGCAGTGCTGTGGCGGAGGTGATGTCCACCCCTCTGCTCATGCCATCATTTTCCCTGCCAGGATGGAGTCTCCCCTCGAGTCCGTAAGCCAAATAAACCCATTCCTCCACAAGCTGCTTTTGCTTGGGTTCTTTCTGCACAGCAACGAGAAAGCTGACCGCAACATTTGTTCAGCTGTTATTCTTCAGTGCTGGGCTTTGCACTAGGGCAAGGGGATGTGGTTCCCCCATGAGACACACTGTCTTCCTGTCCATTGTCAACGGAGGAGAGTAGAGCAAGGCATTCAGACTGGTAAGCAGACCTCACCATACAGGTGCTCAATAGCAAGCCAGCTGGTTTGGAGAAGGTAGCAGGAGACAGTGCTGGTCATGACTACCAGATGCTCTGCAAAGGTTCTGAAGAGTCCATGTAATTTGACAAATAGCCGAGAGAAAGCAAGAATAGTGAATGCGTGGGGTACCCGAAGCTGCTGGGACCAGATGGTCGAAAGATAGCAGGGGTGTGTGTGTGAGAGAGATCAGATCCTAAAAGAATCCCAGGCAATGCTAAAGAATAACAACGTGGCCTATTTATGCAAGGGTCTTGGCATGCATCATAAACTTATTTTGTTACTGCCATGATGAGTGAGGGGCAAGTAATCCCAAAACCTCAGTGGTTTGGCACAACCAAGGTTATTTGCCACCACTCATCAGTGTGACCCGTGGGGTTTGACAGTGCTGAGAATCTAGGCATCTGCTTTCAGTTGCAGGCGAGTGGGTACTGGCTCCCCTACTGTGCTCATCCTGGTACCTAGGGTCAAGGAGCAACGCTCCTAGAGGTGCACCCTTCCCAGGCTTGTATGAAGGAAACATACCGTGTGTGAACTTAGAAGTCACATTTCCATCGGCTCTAATGAGCCCCACGATCAAGCCAAAGAAGGAGCAGGCATACTCTCCACAGGGAGTCGTGAGGGTGTAGATGCTCTCGGAGGGGGGAGCAAATGGTGGGAAATGACCACACAATGCATTCAGGGGGGGCAAGTGTCAGGGGCTAAAGCCTTTGGGGGCCCATGGAGGCACACCCTGGCTTAATCTCAGGACGGCACCTGACAGTTTGCCAAGAGGGGCTTGGCTTAATAAATTTCAGGGGGAAGTCCTGATTGGCTATTGTGCATGATAAGGTTCTTATCATAGACTGACCAATAGCTCCCTGATTGGCAAGGAGCTCTATATATTCTGGTTTCATTTATGGAAGAGAGCAAGAGATCTGAGAGAGCAATAAAGAGAGGGAGAGAGAATAAAGAGACGCAGTGTTCTTCCACCCTTAAGCGGTGTGTGTGTGTGTGTGTGTGTGTGTGTGTGTGTGTGTGTGTGTGTGTGTGTGTGTGTTTTATCATTGCCCCCGCTGGCGGTGGGCAAGGAAGAAAGTTCTGCATAGTTCAGGTGAGAAGTAGTGGCAGGATTCCAGTTACCTGATGCTGAATAACAAGTCACCTCAGACATGCCACAGCTTGACGCAACAATCACTTTATTATTGGTCTTATTTTCTGTGGGCACAGAATGCAGCAAGGGCTTGTGTTATTCTGGCTTGGGACTCTCTTCTGAACTTCAGTGGGAGGCTGGGACTGGAGCAGTTCTCATTGGCTGGTGTAGGGATGTTCCAGGCATTGAACATTCTCACCACACAGTGACCCCCAAGGCACTCAGGGCTTCCATGGCAGCTGAAGGAGTCAATGTCAAGGACTCCAGTTAGCAGAGCAGAAGCTGTTTCAGCTCCTCTGGCCCAGCCTCCAGAATTACATCGCACCACTTTGATCATAATCTAGAATAGAGGTAGACAGACTTCTTTTTTTAAAAAATATTTTATTTATTCATTTTCAAGCAGAGATAGATAGATAGATAGAGAGAGAGAGAGAGAGAGAGAGAGAGAGAGAGAGAGAGAGAGAGAGAGAGAGAGCACCAGGGCCACCACCTTGTGGGTCTGGCTTATGTGGGTCCTGGGGAATTGAACCCGGGGCCTTAGGTGTAGGACCCAGCCTGGCTGTATATCTGAGAACTAAGTTTTAATACGCATCCGGATGAGAGCCCGAGCATGGTAGCTCCTGCCTTTGTTCCTAGCACACCTGTGCCCCCCAGGAGGCAGGGGGATGGCTGACAGCCCTAAATCCTGTTTACAAGTGCCAATAGGTTTTACTCCTGCTGGCTGAGTTTCCGTAGCTGTGTTCCTGTTTGCTGAGCCCCCTTTGTGTAAGAGATAAGGCAATGTAACCCATCCCTAGATTGTATATAAGGTTGGATGCTAAAATAAAGTTTGGAGATCTGCTTGGACACTTCTCCCGGCTGCGTGTGATTGTCCAGCCGCCGCGCTCACCTTTCCTCGATGGAGCCAGGTCTCCTGCTGGCCAGAGAGACAGGCTCATTTAGCAGGGGGCCAGGGACCCATGCGGTAACCTGGAGAAGTACCCAACATCTGGCACTGGAGGCAAGTGCCTTCTCTCCAGCCCCAGACTTCTTTAAAAAGCCAATTGGTGAGTGTTGTGTATGTGACTCTCTGTCCTAACTGCTCAGAACAACTCAGCTCCTCAGCGAAAGAGCAGAAGCAGCTGGTTAATACCAAGAAGTACAGTCATAACGCCAAGTTTATGGATGTGGAGTCTGGCCATATCCCATGGGCATGTGAAAAGCACTTTTGGCTTGCAGACATAATATAAAAAACAAGGCTGGTCTTGGCACACAGGTTACAGCTTACTACTTGCTTCTCTGCTGGGAAGATTGCTGTCTGGGTTTGTGTACTGGTCAATAAATGAAAACATCAGTTTTGTGCTCATAAGAAATATCTGAGACAGAATTACAGAGGTGATACCACCTGCATCTGGTTAGCGGTTTCCCAGACAGTGTACCTGAGTGGGAAGACAAGGGTAGAGTCTTGGGTACTCCAATATCCAAGGGATGGCTAGAGGTGAACAGCAATGAAGAAATCTCCAAAGAGGCCAGGCATGGTGGCACATGCCTTGAATCCCAGCATTTAGGAGGCTGAGGTAGGAGGATCACCTTGAGATCAAGGCCAACCTGGGCTACAGAGTGAGTTCCAAGTCAGCCTGGGCTAAAGTGAGACTCTGCATCATAAAGAAAGAAAGAAAGAAAAAAAGAAAGAAAGAAAGAAAGAAAGAAGGAAGGAAGGAAGGAAGGAAGGAAGGAAGGAAGGAAGGAAGGAAGGAAGGAAATAAAAGCAGGCGCTAAAGAGGTTGCTCAGCAGTTAAGGCACTTACCTGCAAAACATAAGGACCTGAGTTCAATTCCCTAGTACCCATGTAAAGCCAGATGCATCTGGAGTTCATTTGCAATGGCTGGATGTCCTGGCACACCGGTTTTCCCTATCTGCCTTTTTCTTGCTCTCTCATTTTCTCTCTCTCAAATAAATAAAGAAATATTAAAAAAAAAACAACTATGGTAGTTTGAATGGATGTCCCCCAATAGATTCAAGAGTTTTTATCAGTTTTTCGCCAGCTGGAGGTGGTGTCACCATGGCCTGGCCTTCAGCCCTAAGGTATTTCTAAGGTGGATGTGAAATTCCAGGGATACATATGCAAAGACCTCAAAGGACCTGAGTTCCTGCTGGTTGCCAGTTGGAGTGTGCTAGGTGGAGGTGATGGATGGGTTTCTCTCTCTGCTGGGATCTGAAAGGGGGCCAGACTCTTTCACCATTCTGAAACTTCCCCTGGATCTGTTACTTCAATAAATATTTTCCTCCCCAAATTGTGCCTGGTTTGGAGATTCATCCCAGTGGTTTATAGCTGACTACAATACCAAACAAAGAAAAAATATCCAAAGGAGACTACAGCCCAGTTCCTCTCTGTCTGTTTTCTCCACCTGAATCTCAATAATCTAGTCCCTACCTGCCTTCTCTGACTTCCAACATCAACCTCCTGCCCCTGGGAACTATGTTTAGTTATGGGTGGAGATAAAGATGGTAACATCTGAAATATGAAACACAGCCCTTTCTTTTCGTACAAAAACTACAAGTACTTTGTATCAGTTAGTTCCTTGTTGCTGTGACAAAAACATCAGACAAGAAGGGCTTAAGCAAGGAAGGGCCTGTGGGCTGGAGAGACTGCACAGTGGTTCAGGGGCTTGCCTTAAAGGAAGGCCTGTCTTGGCTTACTGTAATGGGGTGATCTGGGGGTAGAATTTAGATAACACCCAGAAAAAATTCCAATGCACCCCAAAGTTTAAGGAGTATCCGAGTTCTTGTCTACAAAGTTAAAGAATTAAAATCATAGACAACAAGATAGTAAGAAGGTATAGTGGGAGACTTTATTATTTAAGGGAACATAGGGAGTTACAGAGTTTTCCAGCCACCAGTGTGGGGAGAAAACGTAGAGAGTTGAACAGAACTTATGTTGTTTAGCTAAATAAGGAGAAGAAGAAAAGATAATAGAGAGCTCCCATCATAAAAAGGAAAGGTTCATGAGGGAAAAAGTCAGGAGCCTTCCCCCACCCCAGCCATTAACTGGGGTGAGGTAGGCCTTACCTTCCTAAGACCAGGAGAGTCAGAGGTCCTTCTGTTAGCCTGCCATGTGGGGAAGAGGAGGGCTTTCTTCTAAGGAAGTTAATTTAAGTTTTCCCCAGGTGAGTCAGAGAGACAGCTGATTGGTTCATATCTGACCAATCAGTTTCAGCACCTAGGTTGTAGCTCTAGATAGACACCTCCCACTCAAGGGGAGGGGGTTCTCTGCAGATGCCTGACCTGTCCCATTACCATTGCAGGGGATATGGTCCATTATGGCGGTGAGGGCATTGGCAACTCAGATGGACCACCACAAACTTCATTGGAGAATCCTTATTTAATGATGAAGTGACATTATTGCATAAGTGATATCTATAAGCCATGGAAATTGACCAAATGGAGAAATAGATCAAGAAATTGAACTCTATGAATTACTGCTCGCAAGCATGATAACTGGCACCAACAAGAAAAATATGTTTCTAGAGAAAGCGTCAAATAGAAGACTTCCAGAAAGAGACTGGACATTCTTTATATTTTCTTCCACCTCTTCAGTTCTGTAGCCCATTTCTTACGTGGATGATTTGGTTTCTTGGTGTTTAGTTTTCACAGTCACACGTGGTTGGCAACGACGTTTTCCTGTTCTATAGACCATCTCTTCACTCTGCTATTTCCTTTGTGGTGCAAAAGCCCGTGAATATCATACAGTCTCATTTCTCAATTCTTGGGATTATTCCCTATGCTGTTAGAGTCCTCTTCCGAATGAATATCTTTGCCTCTGTGTGTATCTTAAAGTTTCAAAGCTTCACGGCTAACATTTAGGTCTTTTGTAATAGTTTCCTCCTTCTCCTCCTCATTGTTTTAGTGAAAAAACCCCATCTCAGTACCTGACTCAATCCCTCTTCAGCCTAGTTCCTGGAAGCTTCGTTTAGACACAATCCCCTTGCTCTCTCTCCTCTCTCCTCACTGGCCACCACCTAATCCTTGGCTATAAATCCCCACTTGTCCTGTATTTGGAGCTGAGCCCCATCCCTTCCCTACTGCAAACCTCCACTGATGTCGTCCTCACATCTGTCATGAAGTCCTGAAGAAAGTTTGTCTTGCCATTTGGGTTAAAGCACCTGGGGGTGTTGGTCCCAGCAACTTGAAGGTAATTGCAAAAGAACTATTCCAACTTAGAGAGAAAATTCTTTATTTTGGCTGATATCTTCTTTTCATTTTTTTAAAAATTAATTTATTTTTTATTGTCCATAATTAGATACACCGAATGAGCAAATAATGAGTTGGTATCTCCATTTCCCCAGCTTCCTTCTTCCCTGTCCCCAATCAGCTGGGTATCCTCCTCCATGGGCAGTCTGGATCAGTCCATGAGGTAGGGGATTATGGATAGCCTAGGAGTCAACCCGGTTCCACCCCCCTCTGTATGTTGTTACTGAGGGGGGCCCTGTCTCTGGGAGCTCTCCCCTACCATGGCTCTTACATTCTTTCCGCCCCCTCTTCCGCTCAGTTCCCTGAGTCATGGTGGGGGAGTATTAAGGCTGCTTTATTGCTGAGGTCTTAGGTGTCTCTGTACTTCTGCTTTAGGTTGTGTTGAAATCGTTGGTGTCTGTCTGTCTGGCTTATCCTGTGTTGACTGATTGGCTGTGATTATGGGTCTCTTGCTTATCCCACCACTCTCTGCGGGGTTCTATGGCTGATGTTTTCAAGAATCTCAGTTCCGAGTCGCTGGTGAGGCAAAGCACTAGGGCCGTGAGGGTGTGGAGAAGCAACGCCAGTCATTTCATGGGAGCCAAGAAGCAGGAAAGGATACAGATTTGCTGGGCAAGAAGGACACGGTGCCAGTCGGCCACCTGGGAAAGTCTTCCCCAGTCTTGCCAGCTGGGACCAACTTTTAATACATGAGGCTTTTCAGGTGTGTGGGGGGGGTACTTTATATCTGAACCCCGACATCACTATACAAGTTTCTGACTCTGTAACACAGAGAAAATACTCAACCCATTCCAATGCAGATGTCGTGAAGTGCCTTCTTTTTTTTCTTTTGCTTATTTATTTATTTATTTATTTATTTATTTATTTATTTATTTATATTTATTTATATTGTCCATAATGAGTTACATTGTTTAGTGGGCCAACAATGAGTTGTTATCCCCAATTCCTCATTGTCCCCCCTCCCCCTCCCCAGTCAGCTGGATATCCTCCTTCATGGGCCATCTGGATCAGTCCTTGTGGCAGGGGACCATGGATAGCCTAGTACTCAGCCCGGTCCTCCTGGCCCAAGTGTGTTGTCACTGAGGGGGGCCATGCCTCTGGATAATCTCCCCCACCACGGCTCTCACAATCTTTCCGCCCCTCTTCCGCTCAGTTCCCTGAGTCGTGGTGGGTGAGTATTAAGGCTGCTTTAATGTTGTGAGTTTAGGGGTCTTTGTGTCGAAAATCATTGGTTTCTGTCTCACTGGCTTATCCTGTGCTGATTGAATGGCTGTGGCTGTGGGTCCCTTGTTCGTCCCGTCATTCTCTGCGTGGTTCCATATGGATCCTCCACGATATGACTGTGGTGGCTCACCTCTTGCCAGGATCTCAGCTTTCTGCCTGCTTGTTGATGCACCCAGCTTAATGTTTGACACCTCCCAGGGATCGATACATTTCTCTTTTAGAGACAAGGTTATTGTCCACAGATTTGATCTATGAGTAAAGCCGCTTGTCCATTCCTCCAATATAGAGTGAAGCAAGGTGAGAAGGAACAGTAGACAGAAAGCAATCAATACTCGATAGCAATTCTGAGATAATCAGACTTGTTGGGGGGGGGAGTCTGCGTATTATTCTCTGATGTGTGAGAAAAATTTCCTTGTACATTGTTCTCTGCGGCCCAATACTTAGCCTTTATTTTTCTTTTGAGAGGGTACATGAACTTCCTGCAGCTATTGAACAGATTATAATTCTAAATGATCACAGTTCTAGAGATCATTGACTCATTAAAATCACTAGGCCAACTTCAAACTCACCCACTATGACTCAGGGAACTGAGCAGAAGAGGAGGCAGAAAGAATGTAAGAGCCATGGTGGGGGGACTGCATGAAGGGGAGAAAGCTAGCTGGACACCAACATTCTCTCTCTGTTTCCTGACCGTGAACGTGACGTGACCAGCTGCCTCAAGCTTCAAGTCTTCGCCATCATGATGGGCAGTGTCTTCTCCAACTGAGAGCTGAAATATAAAGCCTTCCTTCTTAAGTTGTATTTTTTTTTGTCAGGCATTATGTGGCAGCAAGAAAATATGTAAAACCCCATACCTCCCTTTGTATAGATCCTTCAGTTTGTCTTGGGGATGTGACCTACAGAGGGTAGTGAAATCTGCTTTAGCAAATAATGACATCAAAGCATTAGGAACTATTGATTGACTTACAACACTACCGGAAATAAGATTGAAAGGTTTCCAGGAATAGCCTCTTCTTCCCCCAAGGCTCTCAGGCAACAACCGCAATAGCAATACTAAAGAACACGCTTAAATTACTTAAAAATAAACAACGGGTTTGATGAGACTGAACATTCAAAATTGCTATTTCTGTTGGTATTCTGTGGTTCAGTTTCCTCCGAGTTCCTTAGCTGGTTCAGTGCTTATTCTTTCACATTACCACCTCTCAATTCCATAATTATACCTCAAGCTACTTTTTAAGTTTGTTTTATACGGGAACTTCCAATCTGAAGAACCCATCTTCTTAATTACTATTTTTAAAAATTCTTATTTATTGAGAGGGAGAGAGAGAGAGGCATAGAGAGAGTGTGGGTGTGCCAGGGCCTCCTGCCCACCGCAAAAGAACTCCAGATGCATGAGTCACCCTGTGCATCTGGCTTTACCTGGGAACTGGGGGATTAAGCCAGGCTGGGCTCTGCAAGCAAGTGCCTTTTAACTGCAGAGCTGAGCCATCTCTCCTGCCCTTAATTACTATTCTGTTCCACTAGAAAGGGCTTTCACCTATTTTTTTTTTTTTTTTTTTGGTTTTTCGAGGTAGGGTCTCGCTCTAGTCCAGGCTGACCTGGAATTCACTATGTAGTCTCAGGGTGGCCTTGAACTCATGGTGATCCTCCTACCTCTGCCTCCCGAGTGCTGGGATTAAAGACGTGCGCCACCATGCCTGGCTGGGCTTTCACCTTTTAATCAAATTTGACATTGGCCATTTCCTGTTAGTGAAGACATCCTGTGACTCACCGAATGCCCGACTTCCAATGTCCGTCACATCTCACGATCTGACCTCTGAGATATTGACTGGGGTGGGGGGATGGGGCAGAAGTAAGCAGAAGTGTGGAAAGTTGACACTCCCTGGTGAAAAGGAAGAGACATCAGTGTGATGTCTAGCACAGTTGGAGGAGAAGCGGTGTCACCTAATCCATGATGGCAGAGAGAGGAAAAAGGTCTGGGACGCACCCATACGAAGTTTCTGCGAGAGACATCCCAGGCAGTTGGTTTAATGCTGATTGTTATAATGTAACTCAATGACCTTCAACTCATAGCTAAACCTCCTTGTACCTGTGACATTTCTAAAAGAAGGGTGTCGTCCTACCCTGTGGGGTCTTGCCAGTGAACTGAGCAGCCATCATCAGCCCTCTTAAGGAACTGGGTTTAGATGGGGGAGAGGAGACCATATGGCTATGTAAATACTTCACTCTGGTACTTCTGCAGCTGGCAAGGAGCTCAGGAACTCACACAACATTGTCCTTGCAAAGTTCAAGGACAATCAAGCCCTTGGCTTGGTTCCCGCATCAGAGTGGTCGTGGGGCTGTTGGCCCTGCTTCTGGAGCACTGTGGCCTGGCTGGCTCACAGTCCCTGCTGCCCTGCCTCCAGACCCCAGCCCACGCCAGGTGCTGGAGCTGGAAACATCTTCTGGGGTCTGCAGATATCCTACACGCATATCACAGGACATTGCAAAGGCTCTTGGTTGCCCACCAAGACCCTACTGCTGGAGACCACATATGCTTGGGCTACAGGTCACTGAGAAATCAAGCTGGAGCTGAGCTGGAAACCTCCTCCCTGTTAACCAGCTGACAGAAAGCTGGAAAAAGCTATGGCCGCCTGCAGCTCTGTGGGAGAGAGAAGTCATCAACGGGGGTGAACAGCAGTGGACCTTGCAAGTCTTAAGACTGGCCAGACAGGCCTAATATGCCAACTGGGGCAATAGTGGCACGTCTATTGTGGGGGAAACCAACTGCTCTCTTATTGGACTGGAGGCTTGCTCCATGGGAGGGAAAGCATGCCTGGTACTGAAGACCTAGTCAAAGCCTATAGTGGGGGAGGTCACGAGTCCTAGTTGAGTAACACCTGCTTTGTCTGGCTAAACTCCTATACATGCACTTTGTGCTTTTAATGAGCACACCCACATGATAATGCTACTCTCACTTTTGGTTAGAGAAGCTTCTCTTTTTCAGATGGTGGTGACCACTGGGCTAATGCAAAAGACACCACAGTGCTGAGAAGAAATGACAGTGGAGTGTTCAGCACTGGGACATCTCTATCACACTTCCCGAGGCTCAGGGTCTAGTGCAGAAGATTGTAAGAGCCGAAGGAAGAGTAGGACTGCTTACTTCCAGACACAAAATGGCCTTGATATTCATGACTTCACAGTGTCTGATAATACCTACACATAGTGGGAGGAAAAGATGGTGACACCGAAACAGAACAGAGACTAATTGCGAGGGGGAAGAGATATGGGGGAGGGAATCATAATGGCTTTTGATCTGTAATTATAGAAGCCATCAAATAAAGTTTTTTTTAAAATATTTTATTTATTTTCAAGCAGAGAGAGAAAACCAGGGTCACCACCTTGTGGGTCTGGCTTATATGGGTCCTGGGGAATTGAACCTGGGGCCTTAGGCACTAGAGGCAAGTGCCTTAACCGCTGAGCCATCTCTCCAGCCCCAAATAAAAAGTTTTTAAAAACTCTTACACTCAACACACAAGTGTTGGCCTTTTCCTTATCGTCCATTTCTTCTGTTATTAACATTGGTGGAGATAATTTAGGCCAGGCTGCTCATTTGTCTGCTCCCATTTTCATACTGAAGTGGAATCCCAGAAACTATAGCAATGGGACACCTGACATTCTGCTGGAAGAAGTACCAGCCCTCAGCACGTATTTTCTGTTCAAGAGAATATTCATCTCATATTGAATCCGTTGGCATCATTTATTCTCCTTAGTGACCACTGCATCCATCGTGGCCTGGGGCCTGTTTGTACTGGGACCATGTTTTTTTTTTTGGTGAAATAATTGATGGCGGATGCTGCTTTTCCTTTGGGTTGTTAATGGACATTTCCTGCAAAGTAGTCGAACATTTATAGTTGGAATTCCCCAGCTGTCATATTTTAACATCTCCTAGATGGCTTACCTGTGTTGGAGCTTGGTCACTTCAGTGCTGGTCTTCACCAAGGAAAACACCCAAGAGTTATACCTGTTCCCTCACTGATGCAATGGCTCTATTCTCCAGTTTCTTCATGTGACATATGGCACCCTGGCTCTTGGTTCTCTTTGTGTACGTGGTTGGCATTGCTGACACCTGAAGTCATTCATTGCGTGTGGACACTGAACTCCCCAGTTTGGAACCTTCATGGTGCACTTAAATCATCTGCTTCCTGAAGACCAGGACCACCCCTGGCCGCCTGGCACGATGCCAGCCTCCACGTCTAAAGCCCTAACCTCTGCCCCCCGCGGGAGCTAGAAAGCCAGTATTAGTGGGTGAGCTGCTCTGGATGGTGGAGGTGTTGCTTACTACTGAGTGCGGAGTGGTCTGCAGGAAAGGCAGCCTTGATCAAGGAGAGCCACAGGGTAAGGGTACCTCAGCCCACTGTTCATCATGGTTTCCCTGTGTCGAGCATGTTTACAACTCAGAAGTTACCAGAGATACCATTTTTGGTATGGGGACCCTGAGTGGACTTGGGTTGAACCCTGTCTACTCTTTTTTAAAATATTTTTATTTATTCATTTTCAAGCAGGGGGGGGGAGAGAGAGCGCACCAGGGCCAGCCACCACCTTGTGGGTCTGGCCTATGTGGGACCTGGGAACTGAACCTGGGGCCTTAGGCACTGGAGGCAAGTGCCTTAACCACTGAGCCATCTCTCCAGCCCATAACCCTGTTTACTCTTGAGGTATTAATTCCAAGCCCTATTTTCCTACAGAATTATGGGCTTTTTGCTTAGTCGGGTGTTTTCAACAAAATGGAAAAAACACAACAAAACCCCACCACCAAGTACCGAAGTTCCAAAAGGTCCTGATCCACGTTGGGGATCCTCCAGACCAATAAGAACTTTGTGATTGTGGAGTTGAAACGCTGCATTTCCAGTGTCCGAGAACAGGTGAAACCTTCGCAATGCACTAACCTGGCTGGCTTCTCTACTCACCACCCTCCAGCTAAGGTCATTCGACCTGCGCAGTGGGATGTGCACTTGTGACTTGGCAACCTTTGGTTCAGTGACTACAAATGCTTCTGTAACCACTTCACTCAGGGTAACTGGGCTAAGGTCATTCAGACTTGGCCCAGAATAGACTCTTACTCTTAGGAGCAAGAACTGTGTTGTGTCAACGTGAACTTGGAAGTTGTATTCATGGAAGAAAACAACCATACTGTAACCTAGTGAGCAAGTAGTGGATGTCGACTGGCAAGAGGGGCCATGAGTAGTAGGGGAGAGAGTCTAAGCCTATGAATAATTGATCAGTCTGACAACCCCTGGTCCCAGCCGCCGGTTCCTTCCCTCACTGAGCTGTTGACCAAAGTGACCCATGGGGTTCCAAAAACAAGACAGAATTCTGTCAAGCTCTTGAATGACCTCCCTAGGCCTGA
>PVHP010035250.1:0-18626 GCA_004024765.1 Zapus hudsonius | reverse complement strand
CCTTGTAGGGCTGAGGGTCTGTGCTGACCCCACTGTGGACCTCCTTCCCATTCACCCACCAGCTCAGCTCCACGTGGTCGGGGAAGAAGTCCCTGGCCAGGCACACGAGTGTGGCCTTTTGCTTTGCAGAGATCTCCACTTCTGATGGCTCAAACAGAGTGACCTTGGGTGGCTTCACCTGGCTCAGGTCCTCTGGAAAATGAAGATGGAAAGAGGGTTGTTGTGAGAACTCTCTGGACTTGGAATGGGCCATGTGTGTGTGTGTGTGTGTGTGTGTGTGTGTGTGTGTGTGTGTGCTCACCCGCGCTGGGAAGGGTGGTCATAAAGTAAAACCAAGTGCGGAAGGCCTCATTTGTTTTGGGGTCATTGCCCTGGACTTTGTTGCTACTCTCTCTTGACTTTGCCACCTTTTTTTGAAATGTTCTATGGATACACCCTTTGTACTTCTTGGCTTTCTTTACAAATCTCATACCTCAAGACTTGTTTGATAATTTGTCAAAAAAAATTCATCTATCTTCATCCCCCTTCAAAGTCATGTTCAGTAGCTATCTGATATTTTAGATTAAAATGGTAGAATTGAGTGAGCCTGGGTTTTGAATTAAAAGACACTTGTAAGCATGACCATAGGAACTAAACTGATTTTTCTAATTATCATTTTCTTTCTATGGTGAGGTATTTATGTATGTATCTATGTATGTATGTATCTATCTATCTATCTCTCTCTATCAATCAATCAATCAATCAATCTATCTATCATCTATCTTTTTGTTGAGGTAACACCACATATTTTTAGCCTTTCTTTCCTAGAAGTGGTACTTCCCTATTATATTGGCTTTGTTTATGAATTTCTGAATGTCTTGCCAGCTCTTTTTCTGTCTAATATATTATATATAATATCCTTTTTAAATGTTACTTGCTTTGAGTCACTAGCTTGCCTGTGGCTGTGAGCCCATCTGATGTTCCGCACTGATTGCACACTGTGGTGGAGGAGGCTTGTTGTGGGAAGGCAGTTTCACGTGGAGGATTACTGCTCATGGATTGAACCCTTTTATGTTTCCACTGCTCAGCGTGATGCCCTGGTTAGCTTTGGAATCCTAGTTCACAGCAAAAATTTGCACTATTTAATATGGTGACAATCTAGTTGCTGGTATGAACAAATCACAAAGCCCTAGGGCCATTTTATAATGGGTTCACCCTGAAGGCTTGGCAGATGGGAGAAAAGAATTTCTGGGATTACTGGCAAAAGAGTGGCTTCCATCTGAAGATGTAAAGAATGTAAGAAACTGCATTTGTCCTCCAAGCCCTTCCTTGTTTTCAAAGTTGAACATCTTCTCCATTAGGTTCAGTTCTGATACAGGGTGTTCAGGAAGTGAGCTTCTGACAGAGACTCATGCCAATGCTAGGCGCCTCCATGTTGTCCAAAGTTGACAAATGGTTCTGATGGAACCACTAAGGCACGGGGTTGGAAAACGAAACCCTTCACAGAAGAGATAGTCAATAACGAAAGCAAAAGTAGCCACATTAAGTGGTCTTTAAATCCATGAAAAGGGTTTTCATTTAAGGTAGCCCTTCCCTTTTTGTGTGTCTTAGAGAAATCTGGGCCAACTTAACTCACTTTTACATGAACCTCACGCCCAGGCTGCCACAGCCCCCTCTCTGTGAATCCACCTCTATAACTTCAGTGACTAGAACTTCCCTGGAATATCCCCGGCAAATGGCCCTTCCCTCAGTACAATGAATACCCATGTCCCCATTCCTGGTCCCCGTTCTTCCACTCCTCACTATATCTGCACCCCAGGCCCAATGGCACCACAACTGCATTCCTCTAACCCATCCGCTTTATCCCAAACATGGTAACAGCTACATCAGGCTTTCATGACAGATCCTCTAGTCTATTATCCCAGCAGAGATCTGGACATTTGAGAACCTTCTTTCTATTTTCTCTTCTTTACATGGTCTCTATTGTTAAGATGGCATAAGATGCCAGTTGTAAGAGTCCCAGGTCTATGTCTGACACCCACCAAGCACAGTGTACACCAGCACCAATGTCCTCTGCAGATGTAATTCCTGAATGCTACAACACAGACTTGTGCCCTTAGCCTCAGGAGCAGCCCTCAGGCCACCTGGCTCTCACCAGCCAAGTCCCCTCTGTCTCTCAATCTTTTAAACCATGGTAGGAAGACAAATGCGGGTCTTTACGATTGGGAGAGTTAGAGAGAAGGGGGAAGAGGAAAGAAGGATGAGAAGTCTGTGCTGGAGGATTTTAAGCCAGAAGCTGCATTCTACGTGGATCTATAATGCCTCAGGGAGTGAGATCACCAGGAGAAAATAGAGAAGAAATGATAAAAAAAAATAAAGCAACATATACACTAAGAAGGTAGAGATGAGGCACACCCCATAAAATAAGGAAAAGAAGAATACAACAAGCCTAGAAGTGAGGAGGAGAGCTGTGGCCGGGGCACTGCAACAAAGTCAGGGAAAGGACACACTGACAAGCCACAGAGGATGAGGGAGGAGATGGCACAGGGTCCAGGGAAGGGTGACTCTGGCTTTCCAACCTTACACCGAATTCCCTTCTCAGATCACTGTGGTAAAATAATGGCATCCTTCCCCACCATCATCAGAAATGGAGCCCACATACCTGTCACTGTGAGCTGGGTGCCCACTGCAAAATAGAGGGGAGACCTTTAGAAGCATGGCCACAGGTGGCCTTAGCAAAAAATCACCAGAGAGGCCAGGCTTAGTTCCCTGGATGGCCTCCTCTGTCTGCCCACAGGCACAGTGCTGGGATATGATAGGAATGCCTGGCACACTATAGGAGGAGGCAGAAGGAAAAGACACCGAAGGGCAGATCCATGCATGCAAGAAGTTTAGATAAGCCAGGAAAGTAAGAGAGAGACAGATCCTAGACTGAAGACGTCCAGAAAGAAAAAAGATGAGGTGACCAGTCCAGCACAAGGGAAGCAGAACATTCCCTCAGACCCCACCAGCAAAGGAGTAAATGAGCTTCTCAGATCCTTCCAGCAATGCTGGGGGAGCAGAGACTCTGGCTCCAAGGGACAATGACCCCCACCACCCTGGTCCCACAGCTTACCTAGGACAGAGAGGCGAGTCCCCGCTCCAAAATACTGTGCTTGGTTAGTACACAGTACAACATGGGGTGTGCCATACCCTGGACAACCTGCTGGAACTCTTCCTTCCAAAAGCTGGCTCCACAGGGAACCCTGGGACCTCTGGCACCCTTACACTCTCCCACCTTCTTAGAGCCAAAGCCTTCACTGATTTCTCTATGCCTGCCTGCTCCAAGGTGTCCTCTAGTATCTCCAACCTCACAACACACCAGCTGAAAGAAGCCTTTTACATACCCAGGACAGAGAGCTTGGTTCCAACGCCGAAAAACAGTCTTTCGTTGTAACACACCATTAAAGACTGGCAGTAAAATGGCCTTCCGCTGCTTACCATTTCTCCTCCCCATGCCTACCTGCTCATTCCCCCAGGAGGATTTTATCTTTGGGGAACAGAGAGGCAGAAAACACACCAACATTAACTGCTGTGGTTGTGAGATGATTTTTGTGGTGGGCTTTGAAATCTCCCTCTCCTATCTTATCTGTGTGAGGGAGAAGCAATAGCAATGTTGTGGCTACTGTAAGCCAACGGCCTTCTCATCTATCATGGTCAGAGCAGAGACAGAAAAGGAACAATGAGTTTCCTTTACAAGTGAATCTGGCTGATGTCCAGAGGCTGCTGCCCAGGCTTGGTGCAAACAGCCCATGAAATACTGGAGATGGAGAGCCTTCCCTCCTTGTCTACAACACAGATGTTCAGCTCTTCCTGATTTAAGAAATGCACTTTAACCTAGGCTCCCCAGATAAGCTTCCTCTGATTCCTGGCCCCTCAGCTCTGACTTACCTATAACAGTTAGCCGGCTTCCTTCCCCAAAATAGACTGTGCTTCCAGAACACAGCCTCCCAGGTCCACTTCAAAACCTCACATTGTCTGCTGAGCACAGCTGGGATTTAGGGCGAGGTTGGGCTTTTCAGAGGATCTGCTCCCTTACAAAACCACAGACCTGCTTTAAGCACTCTCTGTACCCTTCCATAGCTTTCCTGGGACACAGGCAGGCAAGGCAAGGAGACACCAGGGAAATTTAGAGCAGGGTAAGGTCTGAATCTCCCCCACAGTAGCTCTCTCAATGAGGGAGGTAAGGGGTGTTAATTCCCTCTGGGGGATGACTTGGAGGGGCAGCATGTCTCCTCCATCTTTTTCTTCCCTGCACTCCTTCCAAGACTCAGCCCTGACTCTTAAAGAATCTTCACCCATGTTAATTCACCTTTACAGGGGACCATCTCTGAATTCTGTCCCAGACATGAGATGCTCTTTCTTTAACCAGGGATCTAGGGGCCAGGTCTTTCCTTTAAATTTCTGAGCACTAGAGCTTCCCAGACAGAGAGAACACAAGATATAAGAATGCCTCAGTAACCCCAGAGGTGGAGAAAAAGTATTCTACCCCAACCCTAGAGACTCTGAGCCTTACCTAATACAGATAGCCTGGTCCCTGAGCCGAAGGTGTAGGCAGAGTTGACACACCAGAATGCAGGTACTCGGAAATGGATGGACACTCAGGAAGGTCTTGGAAACTTACCTGCAGGATGTCTTACCTACCACTGTGAGTCAGGTTCCTGTCCCAAAGAAAACGCCTGTACTTGCACCATGACATGGACTGAGGAGGAAAAGAAACTCAAGGCATGAAGAAAAAATGGGACTAGCTGGTGTCTAGACACCCAAGGGTGAGGAATGGTGGCTTTACAGGGATTGCACAGGAAGACATTTTTTTTTATATTAGATTCATGGGCCCATAGATCATGGCCAATTTCATCCAGTAGGACCCACATCTTTTCCTTGAGGGATGCAACATGCAAACATTCCCTCTCTTGGCTCCACAAAAGGGAAGTGGGCCAACAGAGGGCAGGGTATGAGGACCCGTGATGGCACCGCACCCATCAAGAACTGGAACACTTTCTTGAGCCCTCTGTGGAGTTGCTCACCTCTGAAGTAGCTTCCTGCTGATGCTGGCTTGGTTTCAAGGGGGGTTGGTTGAAGCATTCTTCCTGCATTCTCCACCTTTGGATATTGAGACCTCCTTATTCTGGTGTTCTCTCTGCCTGGGAAGCTCCAGTCCTAGTTTGGCCTTGTCTTCGTCCATGGCCTTGGCCTGGCATGTTCCAGGATTTAAGTGGATGACTTCTGGATTCAGTCACATCTGGGCCAGGAGAGAAGTTGAGGGACTTTGGGTCTTGTGACAGATCAGAAGGTTTTTGTAAAGGCTTCCTATAGAATTGAATCACCGTGGCCCCCCTGTCCCCACAATGTTACAGCTTTGTACAAAAACGGCTCCTCCCATGGGCACTGCCTTTGAAGACTGGAAGAAACCACTGGAGCAGCTGCTCCTTTGAGGGGAACTGAGGGTGAGGCACGTTCCATCACTCATTGTATGAGGTGGTGGTGAGGCAAGAACCAAGCCAGGGGGCTCCCTTCTTGTCCCCAGCCCTTCTCTAGATTGATCTTAGTTCCTAAGATGTGTGTCTTTGGTATGCTGCTTGCTGAAGGGGCAGGTTTCCCCAGATGGATCCACCCTTCTCCAAGCTGTGGTCATAGAAGTAGCAGCCTCTAGTCTGTCTTCACCCTCAGTGAGCACATCTTCCACTGATTACTCAGGACCCAGGCTCTGGGTCCTTGCAGCAGGCTTGAGCCCTTCAAGGTGATGAGCTGGGATCTAAATTCTTAGAATGATAGCCAGGAGAGTGTTGTATATGCCAGGATGAATGTAAAATGAGAGGTGACCACATAATCAACAAGTCAGCTTGAACTGACTTAGAGTCAGTTGGGCAAAGTGAGTCTGTGGAGACTGAGGAGCAGAGACACACGCAATGGTGTAAACATTGTGATGAGGCCATGCCATGGTGGCTTTACCCTCCCCTCCCTGAAGACATTTTAAATGGTAGGCAGGTATGTTAATTTTCCTGTACAAAATAACCCTGGAATTTCACACATGCAGGAGGCACCTGAGTTTCTTTCTACCTGGTGAGGCTTCCTGTTTTTACCTGTCAAGCTGTGACTTAAAATTTAGAGGAATGAAAAAAAATCAAGCAAACAAACTTAAGTACAAAATTGTGGCACCTTTGCATGAGAAATAGAATCAAATGAGATAGATCACAATCTTGGAAAATATTTGTAATTCTCCTCATTGATCTAATCTCCCCAATAAATGTTGAAATGTTAGCCATCAACAAGAGGGTAATCCAACAGCCCAATAAAACAGAGCAAAGAGCAGATGTTTTAGAAGAAAAAACAATGAGATGGCATTTAAGGGCAGGGAAAATTCTCCCAATGAGATATTGGTCAAGTGAAACTACCTGAAATGATGACAGTCAGCAACTGGAGAAAACTGAGTCGTTGAGCCATTCTTCTGGGTGGGTGATGCACTGTGAGGTTTTAGAATGTTGGCTGCTGGTGGGAATATGAAATGATACAACTCCGATGGGGGATGATTTAGAAACAACTATAAAGTTATACATGCCATTTCATTTTCATCCAGAAATGTCACTCAAGGAAATTTACCTTGTGCGCACTTAAAGACGATAGCATTTAGGAACTTGAGGCAAAAGGATTACCATGAGTTCAAGTCCAACCTGAGCTGTATAGTGTGTTCTAGATCAAACTGAGCTATAGAGGGAGAGCTCACCTCAAAAAAAAAAAAAATAACTACACAAGTAAAAAAAGTTTGAGTGTATAATAATTGCATCATTGAGAATAGCAAAATATTGGAGAAAAACATAAGTGCCCATTATTTAGGGACTGGATCAATTGACAGATATCCACAAATAATGGGCGTATAGGATTCAATGCTTAGTAAAGAGTGGAAATGTTTTATATGGCTATGGAAAGCTTTCTAATATGTGTTATTAACTGAAAAAGATGCATGCTAACTTTTTCTTAATAGATGGGGAAGGCATAAGAATTCATGACAGTCAGTATGCATTCACTTACTTGATTCTTCATAAAGAAACACTTGGGAGGGCAGGTCCTGTATCTCAGTGGTAGATGGCTTGTGTAGAATGAGAAAGACCCATTGTTTGACACCCAGCACTACAAAACAAAATCAGAAAAGAAACACAGAAATGATACAGAAAGTATCAAAAATGACTTTGCTGTCTTCTAGATATGACATGGCTGGCACGCTCATGAACTCACAGTGGCTGTGGTTTCCAGCACAAGATCTAGCCTGTGCATAATTCATCATGGATGGGGAAAGGATCCACGAGACCCTACAGCTCCCAGAGAAGCTAATAGCAGCTAGAGAGTCAGGTTCATTAGTGGTGTCTCCACTGATAAATTGTTCCTTCTATGGTAGATCACCTTCTACCCATAATCATTCAAGCAGCCCTAATTTGACTCAGTGTGTTAAAAAAGAAAAAAAAACCATGGACAATCGGGGCTCATGGGGAAGAAGGGTGTTAAGGCCAGGGGTGAGGGTAATTGGGAAAAGAAGATGAAAACACATTACATATATATGTATGGAAATAAACATGGAAAACATAAATGAACATTAAAAGAACCAACAGAAAATAAAAACCCACTAAAGGTAGGAGGGGAATTGATGTACAAATGATCACAGAGTACAAGCACAAAATATATTTCTTGGTATCAATTTTACTGTGTTTTCCACTTGGTGGTCATATAGCTGTATGATTTCCTAAAAGCCAAATACAAATTAATAAAAATTTAAAAGGAAGGACAAACAGTAAGACATCATTTGAAATAATATTGATGAAACTCTACTACATAATAACAAATGAGTGGTTTAAATTAAAAAGTCGTTATTTTTCTTTCAAAACTCAATTTATATACCAGAAACTATTTTACATGTCCTTTAGGAAAACTGTAAAAAATGCATATTTTACTAATTCTCATGAGTTTAAAAACCTCTAGGATAGTCTTTACTGACATATTTAAATAAATAGCCAGAGAAGAAATTCTTTGTTTCTGTCTTTATTTCCTTTTCTATTTCAGTATACATTTAGAGCTTATTTAAATCTATTTTCACAGGTTTTTCTGTCTTCTCTCTATTGTCTATCAATAATTTGTCTACTCAGCAAGTTTCCCTTAAATCATCAAGTTCAGGACACTCAACTCAACTCAACATCTCAACAGAAGATGATAACTCTGCTTTGGTGTCATAGTGTCTGGTGGAGTTTTCCCAATTTTGCTCCTCTGGACATTGAACCTAGAAGCACATGTATCTTTTTTTTTTTTTTTTTTTCCTGTGCAAGCAGCATAGACCAGGACAGGAATCAGGTTGCGGTCATTCATCATTATGAACAGCAGGGGGCAGCCTTTCCCTATTTTATATATATTTTATATATATATATTTTATATATATATAGGGAACATAACTCATTATGGACAATTATATATATTGTCCATAATATATATATATATATATATATATATATATATAATTGTCCATAATGAGTTACATTGTTTAGTGGACCAACAATGAGTTGTTATCCCCAATTCCTCATTGCACCCCCTCCCCATCCCCAATCAGCTGGATATCCTCCTGCGTGGGCCATCTGGATCAGTCTTTGTGGTAGGGGACCATGGATAGCCTAGTATTCAGCCGGGTTCTCATGACCCAAGTGTGTTGTTACTGAGGGGTGCCATGCCTCTGATATTCTCCCCCACCACGGCTCTCACAATCTTTCCACCCCCTCTTCAGCTCAGTTCCCTGAGTCGTGGTGGGTGAGTATTAAGGCTGCTTTAATGTTGTGAGCTTAGGGGCTTTTGTGTCGAGATTCCTTGGTTTCTGTCTCACTGGCTTATCCTTTGTTGATTGAGTGGCTGTGGCTGTGGGTCCCTTGTTCATCCCGTCATTATCTGCAGGGTTCCATATGGATCCTCCACAGTATGACTGTGGTGGCTCATCTCTTGCCAGGATCTCAGCTTTCTGCCTACGGTAGGATGGTAGGGTTGGATGGGCCCCAGCTCTCTCACTGCATCCTGAAAAATACAAACACAATCTCCATCGGAGAGTGAGATCAGTATAGGTTAACAAATATACACCATTCTGGATTACCTAGATTCTATTTTTAGTAGCCTCCCCATCAGTCGCTCCCATAGTGCATCTTTTCTTGGGAGCCCAAGATTACGGGATCCGGTGCATATCGCCCTGAATCCCCAGTTCCAATCAAGGGTTCCCCATCACTGAATGGAATATTTGGCTGAATTTAATAGCTGTTGATTGTCTCCCCCAGGCCCAGGCTCCTCCATTGCACAAGTGCTCCTTTCTTGGTTTGCTGTTCTCTCCCAGTAGGAGGTGTGGTCAGCCTACTCATGGCCACAGACTGTGTTTCATGCCAGTGGTCTGTTTACTCCAGCTGTCTTTATCTGCTTCCCCTGGCAGTTTGTGTAGTGTCTTCCAGCACTGCACTAACTGCCATCTGGGGGCTGGTTACCATTCCAGACCTCGAAGGGTCTCTCGATGCTGATTGATGGCATTCTGTGGTTTCTTCAGCAATAGGGTTTTGCCTCAGGCCTGGGGAGGGTGTTCAAAAGCTTTGACAGAATTCTGTCTTGTTTTTGGAACCTCATGGGTCACTTTGGTCAACAGGGAAGGAACTGGTGGCTGGGACCTGGGGTTGTCATACTGCTCAATTATTCACAGGCTTAGACATTCTCCTCTACTACTCATGGCCCCTCTTGCCAGTTTACACCCACTAATTTGTATGTTACAGTATGCTTGTGAGGATTTTATGTTTTTGAACCTAATTTGGTTTAGCCTCATGCTTAAGCCATTCCCCTCCCCCATCCCTTACACCTCATTCATAACCTCTCACTTCTTTCTACTAGTTTGCATAGAGAAAATGGTTATCCTGGTTAAGGACCACATTTGAGGGAGAGTATGCGGCATTCAATTCTCTGTTCTTTTGGGTGTTTGTTTAGTAAGATCTGCTCGAAGTCAGACCATTTTTTACTAAATTTCAATATGTCATTTTTCCTTTCAGCTGAGTAGAATTCCATTGTGTAAATATACCACAGTTTCTCTGTCCATTCCTCCATGGATGGGCATTTGGGTTGATTCCAATTCTTGGCTATTATGAATTGAGCTGCTATAAATATAGTTGTACAAAATTTTCTGCATCGAGATGTGGCATCCTGCGGGTAGATGCCTAGTAGAGGGATAGCTGGGTTCATTGGAAGGTTTATGTCCATTCTGTTCAGAAGTTTCCACACTGCTTTCCATAGCGGTTGAACAAGTTTGCAATCCCACCAGCAGTGAATGAGGGTTCCTTTTTCCCCCCGCATCCTATTTTTGTTGTTGGTTTTCTTTATGATTGCCATTCTGACAGGGGGGAGATGGTATCTCATTGTGGTTTGGATTTGCATTTCCCTGATGCTTAAGGATGCTGAGCACTTTCTCAGGTGAGTTAAGGCTATTTGTGTTTCCTCCCTTGTGAATTCTCTGTTGAGATCAGTGCCCCATATTTGAGGGGGCATTTGGGTTTTTGTTATTAATTTTTTTGAGTTCTCTGTAGGTTCTGGAAATTAGGCTCTGTCTGAGTTGTAGCTGGCGAAAATAATCTCCCAATTTGAAGGGGGTCTATTGATTCTGAGTATGGTTTGTTTGTCTGTACAGAAACTTTTGAGCCTGATCAGGTTAAGTGTTTGTTCTATTTCCTGGGCTGCTGGAGATTTGCTCAGGAAATTTTTCCCTACTCCTATTATATGTAGAGTTCCTCCTGTTTTTTTCTTCCAGGGTGTTCAGGGTTACCGGGTTTATATTAAGGTCTCTGATCCTTGACCTAAGTTGCATTTTGCATTTTGCATTACATTTTGGTCTTGGCCATCAGAGGGGGTAAGAAGGATACCTCAAAGCCTTGACAGACAGAAGGGGGAAGCAGGGCCTTTCTCAAGGTGTGTACTCAAGGTGATGGGGAGAGATGGGGAGACTTACAGATTCGATACGGGGTCAATTCTTAAGAGTTGTCAAATATGTTAATGGGTTCATTTTAACCTATGTTCTCCTCATTTTTCAAAATTGAGGAATTGAGGCCGAGGAAGTTAAAATCAGATCCCAGTAATAAAGAGGCAAGGATTGAACCACCCACCACTCAAGACTTGTTATTCAGCTCTGGGCCTACAGAGCCCCTCTCCCCTCAGGGAAGCTCTCCAGGAGCCGCTGTGTCTGCCTGGACTCTTACTGGTCCACCTACTTATGTCTAGAAGACTTTGGGCAGTTACTAAAGGTTTAGGCTCCTTATCTATAAAATGGACTATAAGAATAAATAATAGTACCTACTTTGCATTGTGAAAATGAATAACACATGTAAAAAATAGAGCGCTGGCCTAGGAATTTTCTTTTTTTAGTGACAGTGTCTTGCTATGTAGCCCTGGCTGACCTGGCTCTTTACTATGCAGCCCAGGGTGGCTTCAAATTTATTCCAATCCTTTAGCCTCCATCCACCCACCAGGATTACACGTATGTACAACTATGCTTCGCTTCTAGGGACATCTTTAGATCAGGTTCTCAAGCTTCTTCATGACAAAAATGACCTGGAATGTTTGCTAAAGAATAGACTACTGCTAAAGAAAATCCTACCATCCTAGGATTTCTGACTCATTAGCTCTCAAATGAAGACTAGCATTGGGATTTCTCCCACGTTCTGAGTGATTCTAGTATTGATCTTCCCAGAACATCCTTTGAGACCCCTTCTCCTGAAAGGTTGTCTTTTCAGTACCTTCATCCTCACTTTTCATGTCTTGTTCATTTACTCACTGGGTACTTATTAAATGGAAGCTTTGTTAATCACCAGAAATAACAGGATGACTAATGTCAAGATCTCTTGTCAAGAGGTATCCCGGATGATGGAGCCATAGTGTTCAGAGACTAGCTAGGTTAGAGGGTCATGAGTTGTTGGGTGGACCTTTAGGACTTCAGAGCAGCTGATAGGGCATTAGTAAGAGTGGGCTAGAGAGATACTAAAGAAAAGGGTTGAATTATGGAAATCAGTGTGGAGATTCCTTACAAAGTTAGAAGTAGACTACCTGTACCAACCTGTTCATTCCATCCCGGGATTACACACTAAGGACCCCCACACTCAGCTACAGAGCTGTTTGTACATCCGTGTATTATTTGTATTATTATGTGTACTATTTGCAATAGTTTTTATGATAGCTAAGAATTGGAACCAGTCTTGATGCTCTGTGGCACATTGATGGATAATGAAAATATGGTTCATGTACTCAGTGGAATTCTACTCTGGAGGAAAATAGAAGGATCTGGAGGGAATCATATTAAATGAAGTGACTCAAACTCAGAAAGACTAAAATCACATGTTGTCTCTGATATGTGGGTCTTAGATTGTAGTATATGTTATGCATGCATAGATGGGGTAAATGCAGATAGCACCTAAAAACATAGAATTATAACCAAAAGTGAATATACACAGGTGAGCTGGGAGAGGGGGAAGGATGGGCAAAAGGATGCGTGTTATATACAAACAGAAGGAAGAAAAATGTGGAGGTAGTGAATGGAAGAGGGGAAAGGGAGAGGAGGGTACGAAAAAGGACAGGAATCAATACAAACAAATTGTATTTGAAAATGCCACACAAAACTATCAGGGCCAATAAAATAAGGATCATAGCATCAGAGCACATGTAGACAGACAGAATGGAGGCCTGTAGTGAGTTTATAAATGGACAAGCAATTCGGCAGTTACCAGACCTACCATGTGCTGGATGTGGGATGGAGAGAACAACCTTCACTAAACCATTGCTTCTAATAAAACTAGAATCATAACCACTACAAAATGGAGAACAAAGTGTGAAAGCATCTATGAAATTCTCAAGAAAGTGCACACATATTAAGACTCAAGACATATTTTGCACATATTCATGCACATATTTTTTTCTATTTATTTCAAGGTAGGGTCTCACTCTAGCCCAGGTTGACCTGGAACTCTGTAGTTCCAAGCTAGCCTTGAACTCACAGAGATCATCCGACCTCTG
This sequence comes from Zapus hudsonius, assembly GCA_004024765.1. Taxonomy (NCBI): domain Eukaryota; kingdom Metazoa; phylum Chordata; class Mammalia; order Rodentia; family Dipodidae; genus Zapus; species Zapus hudsonius. Next base: position 5,558 of record PVHP010035250.1, on the reverse strand, counting down.
CCTCCCCAGTGCTGAGATTAAAGATATGTCACCACACCCAGCCTGGGGCACACATATTGATACTACCATCTGGACAAACAGATGACAGATTTCTCTGGAGTGCAAAAGATATAGACCCAGAAACTCATTTCCTCTTTAGACACATGAACAGAAAATTATAAAATGACACCTGCTGTTCAGATGGAATGCATACAAGGAGATTAGCAAGAAGAGAGCCATACTAGAGCCCGAAATGAGAAGATTATAAATTCAAGGCCAGCCTGGGTCACATGGCAAAGCAATGTCTTTCTTTTTTAAAAGGTGGCGACACTCAGAAGAATCAAAGGAGGTCTTCAATGGATATAACGGGTGCTGTCATAATCCAAGAAGGCAAGAGTCTTGCCAACCATACCAATGTGTTCACACATTAGCATCTTCAAGTCCCATTGAAGTCCAGGCGGGAAAAACCTATAGCAGCTCTGCTCTGAAATGCACTTTTTGAAAGAAAATTAAATCCTATTGCCTCATTGATATTGCTCTCGGACCTCATGTTTCTCATTTTGCTAATCTATCTTTTCAGGAAACCTATTTGGCAATCCATATGCGCTATTGATCTCTCAGTGGAAGAGTTCTGCCTGATCGCAAAAACCTCAAAGAGGAACACCAAAGAGGAAGACTTTTTCCAGAACAAAAGAGGTGGAGGAAGCCTAACAGTGGAGATGGATACATTTTATTGCATTTTATTTGAGTAATGTTGGCAGAGGCAATAGGGGTCTTTAGTTGGCAGCAATGGTGTCCTGAATCCAGTCCACGTAGTTGCACACCTTGGTGTACACTCCAGGATTGTTCTTCTGGGCACAGCCATAGCCCCAAGACACGACTCTCTGGAGCTGTCCATTGCAGACCACAGGGCCACCAGAGTCACCCTGGGGAGGAAGGACTAATTGTTTACTCCAAACTTAAAACCCCATTCTAGTCAGCCCCCTGCACCATGTCTTTCTGAGTCTGACACATCTCTCGTTATATCCCAGACATGACAGGTAGTCCTGAGGGGACTTCCTCAAGCTTGCACACAGCCACTGCCTATATCTCCCTGACCACACCCTTGGGCATTCATATCCTGCTCCAGGGAAACAGGGTTCTCAGTAAGTGAAGGGATCCAGTCACCTGGCAGGAATCCTTGCCTTCCTCGAGGAAGCCAGCACAGAACTTATTCTCAGTGATCTCCCCAGGGTAGGAGGCTTCACCGGCAGCCTGAGAGAGCATTGGGGCATCCAGGCACTGTAGCAGGTCTGGTTTGATTGCTTTCAGAAAAAAAAATAACAAAGTCTCTGAGTAACAATAATTCAGTCCTCAAAACCACGGTACTCATTGGAGAGGAAACTAAGATTTTGAGTCCCAAGAATTGTATCTTTTTATTACTACGGCAAAATGGCCATTGTTGGACCCATTTTGGGATGTATAAGATCATATTGCTGTTTTTTCTTCTTGAGGGTCTTGGTGTTTCGTGTGTCCATGATACCTATTATGAAGTTTTCTAAGCAGTGGACACTTGAAATACAATTGTACATTGGAAACCTATGTGCTCAATACCAGAGAAGTGCTGGGATCTACAAAGGGTGGGGAGGCAGTAATGAAGGGTTTCACTCACCAGCAAAGCTATGAGTGTAGCCCCAGCCAGAGATGAGGCACTGGGTGCCAGCACTTGCACAGGAGGTGGGCAGAGATACACTGGCCACCCGAGAGTTAATGAGTGCAGGAGAGGAGAGCTTGATCAGCATGATGTCATTGTCCAGGGTCTGGCTGTTGTAGCTGGGGTGACGGCCTTGGCAGCCATGATAAACTCATTCCCCTCAGTGACTTTGATGTTATGCTCCCCAAGTCTCACTTGAATACGGCTGTTAGGAAGGAAGGATTGTGGTACAAGTTTTATCAACATTCCTTATGATGGCCCTAGTCTCTCAAACTCCTTGCTCATGAATGGCTATGAAGCCCTATAATAGCAGTTGTGATGATCATGTCATAGCAGAAGCAGGAGGGTGGTAGGTGAGGGATGGTTTGGCACCCTGACACTTTCTTCTTCAGAAGAGGGGAATATTTAGGGAATGTGCTGCCAAATGGCAGTTGGAGGCTTCTCTTTAAGATGTACCCCTGCCACTTCATGCATCGAGGGTTGTGGACACAAAGGAGTGATACAAAGATCATGTCACCTTCTGTCTTTCCCAGCTATCCTGAGTGGACCTGCCTCATCCTTGTAGCTTCAGGTATGAACTATTGTTTTGTAGGATCCATTGGGTCTTAAAGTTTGATGCTTTTATGACCAATGGTCTTTAATATTATATGGACCTGTTTGGGTCGTGGGAGAACTTCTACATAGTGTTAATCTTCACACAAATTTGCTCCAAGTGATGTGCTGCCAGCAACTTAGGTACCTAGACTTCCTCCATGAAACTCACTACTATAGCACTTTCTTAAATTGACCCTATTCTTTATAAGATGCTCCATCCCCAGTCAGGGGCCCAGCACTTACGACTTGTAGCAGTGAGCAGCAGACAGCACCCACTGGTCATTGATGAGGGAGCCTCCACAGAAGTGGTAGCCAGAATTCAGGGACACCTAGTAGGGGATGGAATTCTCCTGGCAGGTGTAGCCCCCTACAATCTTATCATCATCAAGAGGGAAAGCAACTGCAGTGGAGGAGACAAGAATGGAGAAGGTCCTTCAGCAGGAAATGGGAAGGTGAGGCCCTCATCCTGGAGCTGCTTCCTACTAATGAAAAGGTTCCCTACTAAGCACAATTGCTATAAGAACTCAGGGAGCACCTTTCTCCCAGTACCCCCCCCCCCATAGATAGGGAATCCAAGACAAGTGCCCACAGGACAAATACCTACATCTTACAGGGCTCAGAACTCGCTGAGCAGGTGGTCAGGACAGAGAAAGTGACCTAAGAGCAAGCGTAATAGAATTCAACCAAAAATTGTCTTTCTTACTTCTTGCCTGTTTCCCTCTTAAACATATCACTTGAATATTCCCCATGAATAATTTTGTTTTGCTTTGTTTTCATCTACCTAGGAAGATGTCCTCATGGAATGTACTATGATGAACCCATGGTCTCTCATAACTTAAGTATGCATTGAGAGGCCACAATAGAAAGGAACAAGTCAAACAAATTAAGCAAATCAAAAAGAGGCACAGCAATTGGCTGCATACCTTGAAATCTTGGTCACATGGGAAGTTTACACATCAGAATACAGGTAACACTCCTGACACATAAAGTCAGAATTTCTATGGTGAGTTTTTGGCATAAGTATTTTTTTCAGTGTTATCAGGTAAATATGTTTTTTTTTAAACTTTTTTCTTAAGAACAACTACGGTGGAACTTTCCCAGAGGTATTGGTGTCAAGCCTGCTAGTTCATTTCATGGAATCTACAACTGGCCTTCATTCCTAACCTCTGTGATCATGGCCCTAATTTGCATGACAAAAATGTAAGAAGAATGGACTTAGGGAGAAGTGGCAAAGGTGAAGATCTAGCATCTAGGAAAATGGGAAGAAGGCTGCTGGAGAGGGAAAGAGACCATCAGAGTGCAGGCAGGATAAGAGAGAGACCCTTGATGGTAAACATCACATACTCCAGTTAGAGTGAAAGACAGATCCTGTTGCAAGGCATGGAACTCACCAGCAGCCCCCACAAAGGCCAAGATCAGGAGTGCACTCATGGTGGCAGGAAGGTAATGAGCTCTGGTGGAGCCTGTCTTTTATCTCCCCTGAGGGGTGGAAGGTATGCTGTGGAGGGGTCACTACTCCTTCTAGTACAAATACACCTGCAGCTTTCCCTTCCCAGAGTCTTATATCATCTGTGTTCTCTTTGGCCCCTTTGACTACAAGACCTCCAGGTGATAAGGACACATTTCTTCTCAGGGAAGACAGAGAGAACAGCTGATTCTTGAGAGAATGTTGGGGGCAGGGAAACAGTGGAAGTCAAGCCCAGTCCTTCACAGGTGGACCTTCTTAGGCTAAGGAGACCAGAGATAAGGATATTAGAATGGCCTCTGATTTCATGAAGGATAATTCAAGTAAATTGCAGAAAGCCTGGTACTATATCTAGCAGGACTCTTAGGAGTCCTGGGAGGAAAACCGTGATATCCAAGTCTCATATCTCTAAGCACGACTAAGCCACAGGATATGAAAGACATACTCAAGGACTCCAGGAAGCAGATTTACAAATTCAATGATGATATAGCAGATGCAGAGTCCCTAATGAGTGTAGGCTTTCATCTTGCTTTCCTTCTAAAAAGACTCAAGAATTTCAGGTGTTTTAAAAAGGTTAGGTAGGTCTGGAAAGATGGCTTAATAAGGCTTTTGCCTGCAAAGCAGAATGACCTGAGTTCAGTCAGATGCACAAGTTGGCTCATGTGTCTGCAGTTCGTTGGCAGTGGCTGAAGGACCTTTTGTACCGATTCTCTCTCTCTCTCTCTCTCTCTCTCTCTCTCTCTCTCTCTCTCTCTCTCTCTCTCTCTCTCTAATATATAAAACATTTTTAAAAAGAAGTTCAAGTGAAGCTTATATTCTAGGAATGGGAGGCATACCTTGTTTCTCTTTTTCCTCAATCTCAAGATATTTACCTCTCTTGCTCATGTTGTTATGGGTCCTTTGCAAGACTGGTCTTGGTTGCCATGGCAATATACACTAAATATAATGAGAACTACTCCATCTCCTAGGAGCAGGCAGCTGGAGACAGAAGTATATTCTCCAAACTTGGTTTTAGAAAGGGATTGAAGAATGTTTAATTAGTTCTGATCAGAGAATCAGCTAAATGTACAGAGGGTTAAGTACTTGTTTCAATAACATAGACATTAGAGGATTCTGAGATTTCTATTTCATATGCAGTGAGACTCTTACTGTGTTAGATTGAATACATGGCAAATCTTTTTCTAGAAGATTCAAATGCGCTTTGGGAACTCAAACATCACAAAGACTCTGTCCTCCAGTTACTAAGGAATAACCAGGCCAGAGGAACACATTGGCCTATGTTGTGTCAGATAATGCTTAATTGTATGAGCCAATTAAAGGAGTTTTCTCATCAAATGCTTCTCTTTATCATTCCTATGCACCCAGGCTTGGGGAGGAAGAGCTGCAAGTTGAGATCACATTTAAATTTTTGAGACGTGCTTCAAGTTCTGAAGATGCTATGTAGAGAGGGCAAAGCCTCACTCAAAAAGCAACAATTGGATTAAGACGGAAGCTGACTTGAGGATGGAGGACATGGAAACTAACATGAACTGGGGGAAGGCCAACAAGGGTCTCACAGAGCACGATGAGCCCTGGTGAGGTATCATAGGCCATATTCATACAAGAGACCCACTTCTCAGGATTCTCATCACCAAGCACCAAATCTTATCTATGGCCCTTGAGTGCTTATTGAAGAGGAGGTATGTATTATTGTATAGTGTACGATAATTTTTCAAGAGTTTTCATGAACGTTCACTTTTCACAAAAGATTTTATTGTGATGTATGCAGAAAATATTTCCTTTTATCCAGTGACAGTAGAAACCACAATTCAGATAGATTCCTTTTTT
>PVHP010035249.1:0-18602 GCA_004024765.1 Zapus hudsonius | reverse complement strand
GAGAGAGAGAGGGGAGAGAGAGAGAGAGAGAGAGAGAGAATGAGAATGGACATACCAGGGCCTCCTGTCACTGCAAAGGAACTTAAGCCCAGGCTGTCAGGCTTTGAAAGCAAGTGACTTTAATCACTGGGCCATCCCTTCAGCCCCCAAATTCATCTTTAATCTTTTTTTTGAAGTCTGTAGATAAATTTTGAGAACAGTGTAGTGCTGAGGGAAACACAGTTTTTTATAGTTTTTTTTTTTGTGTGTGTGTGTGTGTGTGTGTGTGTGGTTTTTCGAGGTAGGGTCTCGCTCTATCTAGCCCAGGCTGACCTGGAATTCACTATGTAGTCTCAGGGTGGCCTTGAACTCACGGCAATCCTTCTATCTCTGCCTCTTGAGTGCTGGGATTAAAGGCGTGCGCTACCACGCCCGGCTGGGAAACACAGTTTTTAACTGCTATTGCAGAAGAAGAGTAAACGAAGTACTTTTGATGTAAAACTTTCATGAACGCATGGTCTGCTTTTACCGTGCTGGGGATCCCAGGATCTCACTCAGGCTAGGCAAGTGCTCCACCACTAAGCTACACTCCCACCCCAAGCAAGCACTTTCTGATGACCCTGAAGGACTTTTCTTTCTTTTTTTCTGAAATCAAGGGTCCTGGGGCTGGAGGTAAGCTCAATGGTAGAGTGTGTACATAGCATGTGACACAAAATTCAAGATCTCCTCTTACCACGCTGCCACAGGGTAAATGGAGGATTTGCTTCTGTGCTTCAAGCTCCCTTCATGTTTCCTCTGCACAGTTAATCTACAATGAAGAAGTTCCTGTGCCCAGCACTGACTCCATATTTCCCTCTGAGGAAAGGAGGGCACAGTTCAAAGCTCTCACTACAATTATTTCACAAAGCAATACAAGGGACTGTGTTCTAGAGAATTTTTTTTGTTTTGTTTTTGTTTTTCGAGGTAGGGTCTCACTCTAGTCCAGGCTGACCTGGAATTCACTATGTAGTCTCAGGGTGGCCTCAAATTTACAGTGATCCTCTTACCTCTGCCTCCCAAGTGCTGAGATTAAAGGTAAGAGCCACCACACCCAGCTCTTGATTTGTTTTTGAGTGACACAATGAACTCTGTTGTGTGTAAGGATGGGGGGGGGTGCCAGGGTTTCTTGTGGCTATGAGCAAATGTCAAATGCTTGCATGACTTTTGCATATGGCCAGATGTGGGTGCTGAGGAATTGAAGCCAGGTCTGCAGGCTTAACAAGAAAATGCTTTTAAACTCTGAACCATCTCCCCAAGCCCTGTTGTTGTTTTTTTTAAGCGATCTTCAGCATTTCATAAATTAACCCTTGAGTGGAATTGGGCATGTGAATGTGACCCAGGTTTGTTTTTGCCCTCTGCTCTGTTCCATGACCCCAGAACACCTTCAGCCAGACCTCACCTTGGTTCACAGGAGCGTGGTGGCAGAGCCTGAGAGGCTCCTGAGGGAAGTAGCCCTCCTTCCCCTGGCTATCTCTTCTTGGGACACTCTGGGGTTTTTTGCGATTTTCTCAGTAAATCTCCTTTGCTTTGCTTAACAGGAAAAAAGAATCATCAAGCTATACATCTACTGCTTTGTATATAATGTACCTCCGTTTAATTTTTTAGAAAGAGTTGGAGGGATTGAACCAAGGGCCTCGTGTATGCTAAACAAGTGTCTCATCACTGAGCTACATCCCTGGTCCACATGTATGCTTAAGAAATAAAAGTTGGTCTGGGTGTGGTGGCACACAACTTTAATCCCAGCACTTGAGAGATAGAGGTAGGAGGATTGCTGTGAGTTTGAGGCCAGCCTGGGACTACAGAGTTCTAGGTCAGCCTGGGCTAAAGTGAGACCCTACCTATAAAAAAAAAGTTGGGCAGGGGAAATGGCTCAGCAGTTAAAGGCAATTGTTTGCAAAGCCTACTGGCCCAAGTTCAATTCCCTAGTACCCACATAAAGCCAGATACACAAAGTGGTACATATATACATCTTGAGTTTGCTTGCAGGGTGGCGAGAGGCCCTGGTTTACGCTTTCTCTCTCTCTCTCTTTGTTAATAAGAAACAAAAATATCTTAACAATAGAAATTTTATCATCTAGAGGCAACTACTTTTTTGCATGTAAGCCTATATCAAATATGACAAGTAACTTTTAAAAAATACTTTTATTTATTTGCAAGTAAAGAGAGAGGCAGACAGAAAGATAGAATGGGTGTGCCAAGGCCTGTAGCCTCTACAGACAAACTTTAGATGCATGTACCACTGTGAATCTGGCTCTACATGGGTACTGAGGAGTCAAACTCGGGTTGTTAGGCTTTGCAGGCAAGCACCTTAATCACAGAGCAATCTCTCCGGCCCAACAAGTAATTTTTTAATATTTTATTTATTTATTTTTCAAGCAGAGAGATACAGAGAGAGAGACAGAGAGAGAGATAGAGAGAGAGAGAGAGAAGGAACACCAGGGCCACCACCTTGTGGGTCTAGCTTATGTGGGCACTGGGGAATTGAACCCAGGACCTTAGGCACTGGAGGTAAGTGCCTTAACCGCTGAGCCATCTCTCCAGCCCAAGTAATTTTTTTTTTTTTTTTGGTTTTTCGAGGTAGGGTCTCGCTCTAGTCCAGGCTGATTTGGGATTCACTATGTAGTCTCACGGTGGCCTTGAACTCATGGCAATCCTCCTACCTCTGCCTCTTGAGTGCTGGGATTAAAGGCGTGAGCCACCATGCCCAGCTCCAACAAGTAATTTTTTATATGGCAGTAGTTAATATTAGTGGACAGCACCCACTTGCCATGCATTTGTACATTAACTCAATCTTTATAACAATCCACTTAACTCGGTATTATCATTTTCATTTTACTAATTGAGGCTTAGCAAGTTTAAGAAATTTGTCTTAGGTCATATAGCCTGTACCTTGGGTCTCAAAATGTATTTTCTGTACTCCTGGGACTCCTTGAGAACCTTTAGGGAGATCTGTGAAGTCCAGAATAGTCATAAGAATATTAACCAAAAAAAAAAAAAAGAAAGAAAAAGCTGGGCGTGGTGGCGCACGCCTTTAATCCCAGTACTTGGGAGGCAGAGGTAGGAGGATCACCATGAGTTCAAGGCCAGCCTGAAACTACATAGTGAATCCCAGGTTAGCCTGGACTAGAGCGAGACCCTACCTCAAAAAACCAAAAAAAAAAAAAAAAAAAGAGAATATTAACATGTGGCCCTTTGTATTGTCCTCCAGAGACTTGTGATGTGGTGTGGACGACACTCTGATAGTGCAGCATGTACTTGCATGGTTTTGTTTTTTTCTAGAATTTTCTAAGTTGGTGGGTTTCGCATCTAAATAGGTGTCTTTTCCGAGAATCTGTTTTGCCCTCAGTACTTCTGCTGAGCTTCTGTTGCTGTAGCCATTTCTGCTTGCTGTTATGGGCTGAATCGTGTCTCTCCTCCTAACCTCCATGCAACTGTATTTGGAGATAGGGCCTTTGAAAAAATGTCCCAAAGCAAAAATTCAAAGGCTGCTAAGAACTCAACACTGAAGCAGACTTAAAACTTACCCACAAAAAAAGGGGGGGGGCTGGAGAGATGGTTCAGTGGTTAAGGTGTTTACCTGCAATGCAGAAGGACCCGAGTTCAATTCCCCAGGACCCACATAAAGCCAGATGCACAAGGTGGCACATGTGTCTCAAGTTTGTTTGCAGTGGCTGGAGGCCCTGATGTGCCCATTCTCTCTCTCTCTATGTATCTTTCTCTCTTTCTGTCTCTCTCTCTTCCTCTCTCCCAGATTAAATAAATAAATAAAATATATTTTAAAAAACTCACCCACCATAGCTCAGGGAACTTTTTGGAAGAGGGGTCAGAAAAACCATAAGAGTCATAGTGGGGGGAATATCCAGAAGCACACAGCTCATAGCTCTCCATCCCATGGATCATTCCAGCAATCCCACGGGGAGGGCCCTCTGTGGAATGAGGGCAGGGAGGAGGGAAACGATGGTACCAACACATGAATTGTACATACAGAGTTTCTAGTTATTAAAAATAAATAAGTTATTTTTAAATGAGGCTTTCTGGTGGATTCACATCCAATCAGACTGGAGTTCTGAGCAGAAGAGGAATACCAGACACATGAAGAGACCTAGGACAATGTGTGCACAGAGGAAGGACCCTGTGAGGACCCTGTGAATGGTGGCATTTTCCAAACCAAGGACAGTGGTCTCAGAAGAGAGCCAACCTGCTAATGCTTTGATCTTGAACTTCTAGCCTCTGGAACTACCAGAAACTTCTGGTAGTGAGGCCATTTAATCTGTGGTGCTTTGTTTACCTACCACAACCTCACAAACTCACTTGCTCTGATGAGAACCTGATAAGAGTCTCCCTGTCTTCCTTTGAGCCCTACATTAAAAGGATGTATAAAAGTGGAATGTGTTACCTTTTTTTTTTTTTTTACCTAGTTAAAGATTTATGCAGTTTCTGTTTGACTAGTTGATTCCTGGCTGATGGATATGGAGTTGGTTTGGCTATTGTGGGAATTCTGAACTGGACATCTTGGCACACTTACCATGTTTTCTAGAAATGGGATTCAACGGCTTTCAAGATACAGATTTGAGTTTTTAAATTAGAAAATGAAGGTTCCTCTTCTCCTTTGTGTATTGCTAAGTGTTAATTGTAAACAGAGGGCTGGGGAGATGGCTCTGTGGCTGCTGGTCTGGGGGAGGGGAGCTTCATGAAACACTCCCATTAAACAGAGGTAGGAGGATAGTGAGACTTTGAGGCCACCCTGAGACTACATAGTGACTTCCAGGTCAGCCTGGACTACAATGAGACCCTACCTCGACAAACAAACAAACAAAACCTAAAAAACAAATGAGCAACAACATAAAAGCCTGCTGGCCAGGTTCAATTCTCCAGAACCCAAGTGAAGCCAGATACACAAAGTGGTGCATGCACTCGGAGTTCTGGCACACCCATACTCACTTTCGGTCTCCTTCCAAATAAAGAAAAATATTAAAAACAATAAATTAAGACAAAAATATTGGTTATTTTCTATTACTTCTGTTATTTTTATTATTCTTGTACCCTTCATCTGGAAACTTGGACTCTCCCTCCTAAATAGCTTCACCTCGGGCTTAGCTAACTGTCTCAGGCTGTGGTCATTTGCTTTCTACACAGAGGTGATAGTGACCCAGCTTGAAGATGCTGCAGAAGCCAGGTCCCCTTGGAGGAGCTCGCTGCCCATGTGTGGAAAACATCCTGACCATCAGCGATCTGAAGACAGCTGTCTTGGGGCTTTGTGTCAGCCCCTTTCCGTACTTTATTGGGCAGTGCTGACAAGTAAAAGACCAGGGCGTGTTAAGATGATACCCATCTCTACGATCTCTCTCCTCATGTCTTTGGAGCTATGTAGTCAGCTTTACTAAAAGACTAGGGTTGAAGGCTGGAGAGATGGCTCAGCAGTTAAGGCACTTGCCTGCGAAGACAAACGACCTGGGTTCAATTCCTCAATACCCTCATAAAGCCAGATGTACAAAGTGGTGTATGCATTTGGAGTTCTTTGAAGCAGCTGGAGGCCCTGGCATACCCATTCTCTTTCTCTCTTTTCTCTGTCTCTCTCTTTCTGCTTGCAAATAAATATATATATTTTTAAAAGACTAGGGTTGACTTCTCAGTGCCTGATAATACATACACACATAATGGGAGGAAAATATGACAACACATAAACAAAACAGAGACTAATTGAGAGGGGGAAGAGATATGGGGAAGAGAATCATAATGGCTTATGATCTATGATTATGGAAGCTATCAATAAAAAGTTTAAAAAAGTGACTAGGGTTGAGCTGGATGTGGTGGTGCATGCCTGTGATCTCAGTACCTGGGAGGTGGAGGCAGGAGGATCAGGAGTTCAGTCTCTGCTACATAGTGAGTTTGAGGCCAGCCTGGGCTACATGAAACAGACTCAAAAAACTAAAAACAAAAAAACAATTAGAATTGGGGTTGTAACTCAGTTGGTAGCATGTTTATCCGGAATGCATAAATCCTTGAATTCAGCCTCTAGCATCTAATAAATGGGGTGTGATGGCATATGCTGGTAATCCTAGCACTCAGATGGTGGAGGCAAGAAGGATCAGAGTTTTAAGGTTATCCTCAGTTAAACAGGGAGTTTGAGGCCAGCCTGGGATACATGCGAACCTGTCTCAGAAAAATAACCCAAAGCCTAGGATTCAGGTGGTGGGGGAAAGATGGCAAATTTTGAAATTATCATTACTTTGATTCCAACCCAAGGGAAGAACTCTTTATTTTAATGTCTCCTGTCCCCAGGTACTTGGGATATAATTTTGCTTCAGTTTCATAGCCATTCTATGATATGGGCATCACTTAAGAGATAGGAAATGGGATTCTCTCTCTCTCTCTCTCTCCCATTCTCTCTCTCTCTCTCTCTCTCTCTCTCTCTCTGTCTTTCATACACACCCTGAGGCTATATGAGGACAAGCTGAACTGTCCACTATGAAGGACCACTGTACCACCCAGGTGGGCTCTGCACCCATTGTGAGATGAAGACATCAGTGGCCAGAGCCTGCTACCACACCCAGAGCCTGCCACCGTACCACATTAAATCCAAGAAAACAAGGAAGGGAGTTATTGTTTTCTGTTTTCCCAATGGCCCCCCGCCCAACACAAACCACTGAGGCATTCAGAGTTCCCAGGCACCCCAGACGCAGGGTGACTGGACCTCAATGTTTTTTCCTACCGATTAAGATCATGTTTTTAGCCTTTGATTTCTTTCTTTCTTTCTTTTTTTTTTTTAAGATCACAGCAGCCAAGTCTTTTATAACAACACAATCTAGGGCTTGGGTTCCAAAAATTTGGTGTTTTATCCTGTCAGATTATCTGTTTCCTCTTCAATTTGTTTGTAATGTAAACCCATTTCTAAAAACTCAGGTCCTGGGCCTATGCCCAGCCTCCAGCCTTCACAGCTGGTAACTCAACACATTTCTATAGGCAATGACGAAGGTCACAGTTTTAATACAAACCTAAACACCTCCAACCAAACTAGCCTCCTCCCACCTTGTCTCACCCTGCTCCCCCCTCCATTCCTGATTTATTAAACTCAATACAGGCTGTTTCCAGATTTGCAGCCTCAAGCAGATGAAATGACCAGACATTAGCCTTTTAGGGATGCCCTAGAAAGAGCTAACAAAAAGGGTGACAGTCCCTAAACAGCTGCTTGGAGAGGAGGACATCTGGTCCTGTTTTACCAGCCTTTCAGTGTGCCCAGCCTTGCCTTGAAAAGTGCGCATGGGTCTGGGGAGCAATAGTTCGGAGTCAGCCAGTTGTTATATGGCTTTTGTCTTAAGGAAGCCACCCATTACTGTAGAGCCATAACTCCTAGGAAGCCAGCTGTCAGCTGTGGCGCAGGCCCCTTGGGGGTGGGGGTGGGACGCAATGGTAGGGGAAAAAAATAACAAAACTGTCTGTGGCCACATTCGCTTTTAGACACCTGAACCAGTGACTGGCTTTGTAACCCGAGAGTTCTGTGTCTTCTTTCCTAGCTGGTCTCCCTTGGGGAACCCCCTCCCATCCCACCCCCACCCCGCAGCCCTTAGCTCTCCACCCTTGGATAGATAGGAGGGACATCTCGGAGAATTTGCTGGTTTGGTCCGAAACTCCCTGAGTGCTGGGCTGGCTGCCTTGGGTGCTCTGATCCAGCGCTTCATTTTGAAATCCACACCCCCCCCCATCCTGTTTTTTTTTTTTTAACCAGGTATGATGATGTCAAACGTGATGCCAATGCTACAGTTACAGACACAACCCCTGCTGGCGCAGCCTCTCTGATTCTCTCTCTCTCCCTCCCTCTCTCTCTCTCCCTCTCCGCGTCCAGCGCTGGGCTTTTTCAGACTAGTGCATCTCCTAACCAGGTCACATTTCAGCCGCGACCCACCCTCCGTCAGTCACCAGAGTCAGACCGCTGGGGGAGGAGAAGGAGGAGGAGGGCTGAGGAGGACAGCTGCGGGGTGGCGAGGACAGAGATCCTGCAGAAGTCGAGACCCTCCAGGTCCAGCCCAGACCACGATGCGCGCTGCGGGCTGCGGGCGAGGGGCGCGGGCGCTGCTGCTGGTGCTTGCGGTGGCCGCCCTGGCCGAAGGCGACGTCAAGGGGCTCAAGGAGGGCGAGACCCCCGGCAATTTCATGGAGGACGAGCAATGGCTGTCGTCGATCTCGCAGTACAGCGGCAAGATCAAGCACTGGAACCGCTTCCGAGACGTGAGCCGGAGAGGGGCGCGGAGGGCCGGGTTCCGGGCCCGGGTGACGGGGAGGAAGGTTGGGAACCGAGACCCCGCGCTGGGTAGCTCAGCCTGCTCATTGCTCTCAAAGTAAACAACCCTAGTGTCCCAGCCCTGCCACCCTCCGGATGTCTCCGTGGCCACCGGCCTGGAGACCCCCCCCCTTCCCCTCTGTCCCGCACCGGCCGGGAGAGTCCCAGGCGAGGAGACGCTCCGGGGACGCACGCCCGCAGGTCTGGCGCAGAGATGAGGGGCTGGGTTGCAAGGACCCGAGCCCCCATCCTGGGCCCGGCCTGTCCCCTCCCTGCCAGGCGCCCCCCCCCCGGGACCAGGCCCCAGCCCGGGGGGGGGGGTGCTGCAGGCTCCACCCACGGGGCATTGCAGAGGGCGCTGGTCTGGGTAGGGCGGGGCGGGAGGTAGGTAGTGCGGTCCCGCGTGGGTGCCCTCTGTACCCACCTTGGACATTGGAAGAGAGGGAAGAAGGGACAGGGACTGTGGCCCCGGGCTTTGATGGGGGGGGTCCTCCAGCCCTCAAATGGGGAGAGATGGTGGAAGGTGTGTCCATAGTGGGGGCCAAGCAACAGCAATGAAGATTCCCGAGGTCCCCTCTGGGGTGGCTGCCAGAGCCAAATCTGGGGTCCCCAAGCGCACAAACCTGAGCTGGTCTTCGTGGACCAACCTTGGGGCGAGGGGGAAGGGCTGGCAACCCGAGGGGCCGCGTCCCTAGCCCAGAGGCGAGAGAAACAAAAGTGAGGGCCCTGGAACTGAGCTGGGGAGGGTCTCTTGTGGATGCTCGGCCGAACCCCGACTTAACCTTGGGCAGAACTTTGCGGGTGCTGGTGGGGGGCGGGGAGGCGGCTGCGGACCGGCGCCACCGCCACCGCAGCCTAGTCCACCGCACCTGTAGATAGAGGGGAGATCGGAGGCGTGAACCGGGGTGAGGAAGGGAGGGCGGGGTCCTCAGCACCGTGGGAGGTTAGGTGGGGGCTAGCTGACCCCCTGACCTCAGAAAGCCCCTTCTACTACCACCTGGTTCCAATTCCTCCTTCTCCAGGCTTTTCTCATTGGATCCACTACCACTCCTACCCAAGCCCACAGCACGATTGTCTCTTAAGCTGCGGGCATGCACGCGTACCTTAGAAATGTAATTTGAAACACACATGCTCTGTGCGGAATGGGAAGAGAGTCTCCAAAGTCAAACTGGCAGGATGCCTTTGGTAGAAAGAAGGAGCCCCCACCCCAGGTCCCCAGGCTGAGGAGGGCGCCAGGACTCCAGAGTGGACCCGTGACCCCCATCTTGGCCCGAGGCACCTGCAGGCCCAGCCCAGATTAGCGCAGTCTCCAGCCGCCCAGCAGTGAGGGGGCGGCCTGCAGGCTGGCCCTTCCGGAAGGAATCCATGTGTCACTGGTCCCGGCCTCCCTCCGACTTGCTAGCTGTTTGATCTGCCCGAATGGGGACCGGTGAAGGTCAGAGGGAGAAGACATGCCTCATCAGAACAGTGAGGGTTTAAAAATAGGATTCCTTCCACCTCTTCCTCACCTGCTTCTAGTAGCCAACCCGGTCTTACTTGGCTCATCCCCCTCCCCAGCTCAGAGCTGCCCACCTGTCTCCGGGTCTCGGAGCCAACAGGACCTCCTACCCCCACCCTACCCCACCCCCACCTTATCAGAAGAAAGACAGATTTGAAACTGCAGGACCCATCCCTGCAGGATTGCGGGATTCACAGGAAAGCTTTAGGACATGCGTTCATTGAGATGGAGCCTCCCACTTTTTAAACCAGATTTTCTCTAAAACCTCATCTCAGGGAGCCACGCTGTAGGAGGACAGGGTCAGGGAGAAAGTAGGACAAAGACACCGGGCAGGAGGACTTGGCCACGCAGACTCTGTTGGCAGCTTCTGTAAAAGGCAAGAAGGAGACTTAGTTCAGAAGCTCTGTGTTGCATAACTCTAGTCTTGCCAAAATATGGATGGCGCCCCCTGGAGTTGTTCAGACTACCAGCTGAACGCTGGGACTCTGCTTCTCACCCTAAGGACTGGAGGGCCTCCAATGGGACCCTGTAGCATAGATCTTTATGTACCTCTCCAACAGGCCAGATCTTCTAATAATGTGCAAAGATCAGTTGCTCACAGAAGAGGAAAGGGATTTCTTGTCAACCCCTAAAGGGATTGCTAGGTTGAACTTGACTCTGCACAGATGGTGCAGGCCTCCAGTTGCCTAGGTGGGAGGGAGATGAGCAGGAAGGGTGGGCTGTTTTCTGCGACTAGGATCCCTGGAGTCAGTAGTGTGGATGAGGACTGTGTCATTGAATGGTTGACAGATGAGTGGGGAATGTGAGGAGCTGTATCACAGGGGTCAGGGGAACAAGGAAGAAAAGGCACGTGGAACTGGCTGGTGAGGAGGGGCATCAGCTTAGCCTTCTTGCTTTGAGCTCTAGGATTATCACGGAGGCAGGATTTGCCAGTGGAGTAATCCTCCCCTCTGGTGGGCAGAGGGCTCTTTTATCCTGGGCTTGTAGCTTTCTTCTAATGCCCGGTGTTCTGCTGCCAGGGAGGAGAGGATTTGTGATGGAGGAGCTGGGGAGAGGGTGGGCTGTGTCCTACTCGGGGTTGTCTCAGGCTTTTCTGAGCCTGGCTCCCCAGTATTCCCATCTCCTAATTCACTCTGTGGAGCTGGGTGGAACACAGTATGCAGTGCCTCGTGGAGATGGGCACTTGAGACGAGATGGCCATCACATTGCCTGTCCAGGGCTTGGCTAGGAAGAATGGACTGTTCCCTTTCTCCCTGGCTTGGCTCCTCTCTGCTTTGCACTCTTCTTCCATTAAATTTTAATTATATTTGTGAGTGTCTAACATAGTGCTTGGCACCCAGAGGCCCATGGTTAATCCACATTGAATTAGCAATCTCAACCATCTCCCCAGCCCTCCCAGTATCCAGTCTCTCTTGCACCTCTCTGTGATCCATGACACGATCCTTGATCCTTGACAGATGACCCATTGTATGGTCAAAGAAAATGACACACAGAAAAGTCAAGTTCCTTACGCAAGGATCAATAGCTAAGAAGTGGCAGGGTTGGGGTTTTTTATTTTTTGAAACAGGATCTCATGTAGCCCAGTCTGGCCCCTAAGATGCTATGTAGCTGAGGATGACCTTGAACTTCTGATCCTCCTGCCTTCACTTCCCAAGTACTGAAACCACCACTGGAGATCAAACCCTAGGCAAGCACTGAACCAACTGAGCAATGTCCCCAGCCCCAGTGCTGGGATTTGAATCCAGGGCATAATTTTTAAATAATTTTATTTATTTATTTGCAGAGAGAAAGACAAGAGAGAATGGGTGCACCAGGGCCTCTAGCCACTGCAAATGAACTCCAGATGTATGCACCACTTTGTGCATCTGGCTTTACATGGGTACCTGGGAATTGAACTCAGGTTATCAGGTTTTGTGGACAAGCACCTGAACCTCTGAGCCATCTCTCCAGCCCCCTTTTTTTCCTTTTTTATTTTATTTTATTTTATTGAGGTAGGGTCTTGCTCTAGCCTGGGCTGACCTGAAATTCACTATGTAGTCTCAGGGTAGCCTTGAACTTGGGTCGATCCTCCTTCTTCTGCCTTCTGAGTGCTGTGACTACCACCACACCCAGCTCAGGGCATGTTATTTATTTAGCTTTTTTTTTTCTTCAGGGTATGCTAGGCCTCACCCGTAGTGACTGGGAGAGGAAGGGTGTGAGGAGCAAGTCTCCCCTAATTGTGTCCTATTAACACCTTGGCAGAAGCAGCAATTCCTCGGAAGGGGGCCAAGGGGGCCAAAGTCGTCTTGTGTCGTGTCTCCTCCCACCACCCCCTCTTCAGCAGCCCACTACCTAGCAAGATCTAGCAACACTGGGAGAGACAGGGTACTGAGGGCTAGGGTTCAGGCCTGGGTTCAGGTTCTGCACACAGGATGCTGGGATGCCACATCAGCCCTCTGAGATTTGGCTTTCGGTTTGGAGGCTGACATGAAGGTGCCCATGGAAGCCTCTAGTCTGAGGCCAGAGGGGAGCCCCCTGCAGGAAAGCCACCCTGTGAAGCAGTCCCTGGAGCAGGCCACCAACCTGTTTTAGGAAGTTACAGCATCTTCTGTGTGTAGGCCTGGGCTTCACAGTGAGCCTGGGGGCTGCCTCAGGGATTTGCTGGCTGCTGGCTGCTGGCTGCGTGCCCACCAATATACCAGAAGCAAGGAAGGGCTGAAAGGGGTTCCCTGGTTACTCCCTACTCCTCCCACACCTAAACCAGTGTGAGCGTGGGGTGATCTGCACAGATGTTGTGGGGAGGTATGGATATGTGAGAACCCAAAAGTGGCTCAGAAAGGATTCTGTAATCAAGGTCAGGGGATGGTGGGTCCATTCGTTTTCCTCCTCCTCCACTCCTCTCCCACTGGAGGGCAGACAAGGAACAGCGGAACAGAGAGCCTGGGAAGAGGGGGACAGAGGCTTGCTGCCTGGCAAGGCTCTGGTACACTTATCTTCCAGCAGACCTTAGGGGGCTGAAAACCAACACCAGCCTATTGTCCAGGAGGTCACCATGGTCAAAGGCGTGGGAGAGCCGTCCTGCAGGGAGGGCCCACTAGCTGTGTGACCCTGGGAAAGCTACCTTGCTTTCTCAGCCTTGACCTTCTCATTGGTTCCATGCACCCACAGAGCCTGAACATTCTGTGACCCAGAGAAGGTGGTAGGAGAGCCCTTCCACACGTCCCCATACACACCTCCCCCTGCCTGACATATACTAGGTGGTAAGTCTTTAGGTTCAAGGAAAAGATTTTCTTTTCTACCTGAGGAAGGATCTGTGACCAGGGCGGGGCAGGCTTATATTGGCTAAGGCCAGAACAACAACAACAGCAACAACAACAACAAAAAAAAAACAGAGAAAGGACTTTCTAGCACGTTGGGGACAAATGTGAGGCTAAGGTGTGTTCACCAGCTTGTTACCTGGCGTGATGAGGCGCCACAGCTGGGCTGCCTTATACAGCACAGGTTCATTCCTTACAGTTCCAGAAGCCGGGAGGCCCAGCATCAAGGCACGGGCCGCTGCACTGTCTGGTGAGGGTCCCTTCTAGTCAGGCAGTCTTCTGGTGGTGTCCTCTTCCTCGTCGCATGTAGTTTCTGATCCCATCTTGAGGACCGCACCCCGAAGACTTCATCTAAATTTAGCCACCCCTTCATCTCTTAATGCTGTCCCTTTGGATATTAGGGTCTCAATCATGTGTTCAAAGGGGACCCAGACACACAGCCTATAAGAGTCTCTGCAGGCTTCTTCCAGGGGCCACATGGTCTTGGTAGAGCTGTGGACAGGGAACATCTAGGCCCAGGGCCTAGGCTGGATACAAAATTTAATTTTTATTTTCGTTTTTGTTTTTTCAAGGTGGGGTCTCACTGTAGCCCCTCTCCAGGGTCTCTCTCCAGCCCCTATTTATTTTTTAAAAATATTTTTATTTAAAAAAAATTTTATTTATTTGAGAAAGAAAGTGAGGGAGAAAAGAGGCAGAGAAAGTGAAGAGAGAGAGAGAGAGAGAAAGAGAGAGGATGGGCACACCAGGGCCTCTTGCCACTGCAAACAAACTTCAGACACATGTGCCACTTTGTGTGTCTAACTTTCTGTGGGTACTGGGGAATCAAACCCAGGCTGTCAGGCTTTGTGCGCAAGCAATTTTAACTGCTGAACCATCTCTCCAGCCCCAAATTTTATTTGTGTGTGTGGGGGGATGCCAGAGCCTCTTGCCACTATAAACAAACACTAATGCTTGCACCACTCTGCAAGTGGTCTCTGTGAGGGGTTTGGGAATTGAACCCCGTGCTGGCAGGCTTTGCAAGCAAGTGCCTTTAAACACTGAGCCATCTTTCCAGCTCCTGGATACAGACTGTAGATATCACCTTGTCCGGCCTTGGTGAACAGACCTGGCTCCAGCTGCCGTCCCTGGTAGGTGCTGTCTGCATCTTCCTCGGGGTTCAGTGGTCACAGGCTCATTTGGCACACACGGGTGCTGCCTCAGGGCATCACTTCCACTGCAGGCTTGGATCTCAAGGGCCCTCCTGCTGGCATGGGTAATGTGTTTGTCACTTTCCCCTGTGAGCCCCCTCAGGGCAGGATCTGGGGATGAACTTGCCCGCTGTGCCTTTCTACCCTGTCCACTGAGCACCACTCAGGGTGTCTGATGGCCCCGTGGGAGCTTCCCAGAAATGCCTGTGCTGTGGAAAGTGGCAGCCAGAAAGGGGCCCCGACACCTCTCACTCTCTCCTGAGCTCTTGCTGGGTCTCACCAACCAGCAACACCTGTCTTTAAGACTGGGGCTCTGCATGGACTTGTTATTTGGGGGAATCTCTTCCCTTTTTTTTTTCTAGGTAGGGTCTCACTCTAGCCCAGGCTGACCTGGAATTCAGTCTGTAGTTCCAGGCTGGTCTTGAACTCCCAGCAATCCTTCTACCTCTGCCTTCCAAGTGCTGGGATTAAAGGCATGCACCACCATACCCAGTCTCTCTTCCAATTTCTGACCCCCACTCCCCAACCCCACAAACTTGGAACAGACACAAATAGAACCTAGCCTGTGACCATGGGTGATTCCCCTGTAGGGAGAGGGAGTGGATGAGGGTAGGAAGGAAGGTGGTGCCAAGCTCTGTCCTCCAGGCCTCGAAGCCACCCACCTTCCCTAACCCCTGGGGACACGGTAGACCATCTGGAATTGTTTAGGCTCTTTTTCCACTCTTGTCTCATTTCTCCATCTGAAGGACCTGCGGGAGTGGAACCCTGGGGCACCCCCAGCTGTCAGCACCCCCAAAGGCCAGTGCCCGAGACCCTGGCTGCTCTCGTGTTGCATGTCCTTCTGCCCCTCAGGGTCCACTCTCCCTCAGCTCATGTCTGAGGTCTTCCTCATAGAGCTTGGCATTACAATCCTGACCACTCCCATGGTCCAGCAGGGAAACTGAGGCCCTGAGACCACTCAGAATAGAACCCCAGACCCTTTGCCTCTCTACCTGTTTTCTGCCCTTGACAGGCCACAGGGGCCACTGCTTACAGCAGGAGCCCAGGACTGGGGTCACGGGAGGTCAGGCCCTGGGCCTTGTCGGGCATTGGCAGGGCGCTGGTACAGGCATACCTGAGCCCAGGCCGGGCTCCTGGCATGCAAGGGAGTAATGATAAACACATTTTTATCCTCCAAGGAAATTCCTGAGAGGGAGAAGAGGTGGGAGGCGCCAACCCCAGATGCCTAACTCCATTTGTTTGTCCAGGCCTCACAGCCCTTCTGAGAGAGGACATCGCTGCCCAGCCTGCCCCCTGGACCTCCCCACTGAGGAGGGTGGGCAGGTGCTGCCTCTCAGGTGCTTATTGTTTGGGTGTGAGGCAGCTCCTGGACTCAGTAAAGAGCCCCAGGCAGCCCCTCCTCACGCCTTTCTGGGTCCTCCCTAGGTGACTGTGGTGGTTTCCTGGGAAGGGCAGGGGAAAGCCCACACAAGACCTCCCCACCCTGGGCCCTCTCTGGGGCGCATGCCTCTAGAATGAGATGAAAATGATGCCAGGTACTGGGCCCCTTGGAGCGTGAACGCAGCCTGGCCTGCTTCCATTTTTAGAGATTTTTGATCTACTAAGAAAATGAGGAAATGCCATGGCAGGGGTAGAAAACCTGTGGTTTATTAAAGTCTTGAGATGGGAGTTTTCCTTCTGGCTGTCTCCTCATGGGGGACAATGGCAGGTGTCTTTATTTGAGGCCCCTGTGACCACCCCTACCCTAAACCCACATTTCTGAGAACATAGGTTTCGGGGGTCCTGGTTTGTGTCTCAAGTACAGACATCCCAGTCACCCAAGGGTTCCCTCCATCTGGGGATCTGGCTTCCAAGAGGATAATGGGGGCCTCCATCTTTCCTAGATGAGGAAGTTGAGTCTGGCCCTTACTAGCAAGGCCAAGCAGAACCCCAGAACCCCTGACTTCATGCTGGGGTGGGGGACTGAAGGTCAGTTTATAGCAGAGACACAGGTCGAGACCTGCCCAGGGTGAGTTTCACCCCATAAATCAGGGCTGTGGACAAGCAGAGAAGGGAGGCTGGGAGAGATTGGGTTAATTCAAGCTGTGATTTGGGTGCTAATTAAAATGACAGGAAGTAAACAGCCCCGCAACCCCCCAGCATGTGCCCCCTAAGCCCACTAGGCTTGCGCTGTGCACTCCATCTCCCCCCCACCCCAGCTTGGCGCAGTGGGCTGGTTTCCATGGCAACTGAGCTGAGCTGCAGAGATCAAAGCAGGAGATGGGTTAGCTCCAAACCTGCAGAACCAGGGGTGGTGATGGGATTTCTGGAAAGAGCCTGGAGAAGGGAGCTCCCGCTGCAAGTGTCTTCCCTCCCCACTGCCAGCTCTTCCTTTCCGACTGCAGGACTCCTGGGTAGGGGCTGGTATCGAGCTGGGACTTGGGCCTCCAGGTTCCCTCTCTGACGTGGTACTTTAAAAAATATATTTACTTATTTATTTGCAAGAAGAGAGAGAGAGAGAGAGAGAGAGAGAGAGAGAGAGAGAGAGAGAGAGAGAGAGAGAGAGAGAGAGAGAGAGAGAATGGATGTGCCCGGGCCTCTAGCCACTCCAGATGCATGCACCACCTTGTGCATCTGGCTTTTTTTTTATATTTTATTTATTCATTTTCAAGCAGAGAGAGAGAGAGAGAAAGCGAGCGAGCGAGCACACCAGGGCCACCACCTTGTGGGTCTAGCCCATGTGGGTCCTGGGAAATTGAACTGGGGACCTTAGGCACTGGAGGCAAGTGCCTTAACCACTGAGGCATCTCTCCAGCCCGCATCTGGCTTTATGTGGGAACTGGGGAATCAAACTTGGATCTTTGCAGGCAAGAACCGTAACCCCTGAGCCATCTCTCCAGCCCTGACATGGTACTTTCTTCATCAGCTAACATTTATGGGGTGCTGGTTAAGGGCATGGATTCCAAAACCACAGTTTTGGGTGCCAAGATTCTTCTGTCATGCACTTGCTATGAGACTTAACCTCTCCGAGCCTCAATTTTATCACCTGAGAAATAGGGAGAGTAACAGGAAGTTTCTTAGAGTTGTTGTGATGAGAAAGTAAGCCAAGAATGGAAAATGCTTTCCCCAAGGTACTCCATGTAAAGTTGTTAGGTATTACTGGCATGTGCTGGCCAGAGACAGGTAGGTGAGTGAGTGAAGGTGAGTGCTATGTGGTGTCTTCCCTCAAAGAATTGACCAAGTACACAGGGCAGAGTGACGCGGAAACGGTGATCTTGCAGGTTGTTACTAGAGCGACAGTAGACTTGTCCAAGGCTGGCTAACCAGGAAGGGTGTGATGGGGTTCTGGGAGATGATGTTTGAGCTGGGTTTTGACGGACATCTAGGAGTTCTGCCCCTGGATCTGAACACATGTTCCAGGTGCTAAAACCTCCCTGAATGGACATGGGGCTGCATGGCCAGGCACAGGTGAAAAATGAGCCACCTTGTGGAGGCTTCAGGGAAGTGGAGAAGGGTTTATTTATTTAATTATTATTTTAAAATTTTTTCGAGGTAGGTCTCACCATAGCCTACCAGGCTAACCTGGAACTCACTCTGCAGTCCCAGGCTAGCCTTGAACTCACAATGATCCTTCTACCTCTGCTTGTTGAGTGCTGGGATTAAAGGTGCACCACCACGCCTGGCATCAAAAAGGTTTGTTTTTTCTTTTTTAATGCAACATTTTCCATGTTTGTCTCCTTCATTATAAAACAAAACATGGTCATTGTAGAAATTCTGGAAACTTGGGTCAAAGAAGATGCCAAGTGTTCTGCTTCCCTGCCCTGCGGAGGAAGTCACTGCTTAATTTTCTGTTGCTGTTGTTGTTTTCGGGGTAGGGTCACTGTCCCTGTTGCCCCTCCCTCTGGGCGAGAGGCTGCTCCTTCCTGTTTTAAGCAGAGACCCTAATGCGTGTAGAGTGACGCAGGGGACAGGGAGGCCTGGATCAGGTCTTCATCTGTCTTCTGGCCAGTTGCTCCGTGTATCTCTGTGCTTCGGTTTTCTCATTTTTAGTCAAGTTTTTAAAATTTATTTAGTCGAATTTGAAAGCTGTTGATTGTCTCCCCCAGGCCCAGGTTCCTCCATTACACAAGTGCTCCTTTGTTGGTTAGCTGTTCCCTCCGAGTAGGAGGTGTGGTCAGCCTACTCATGGCCGCAGATTGTGTTTCATGTCAATCGTCTCTGTTTACTCCAGCTGTCGTTGATCAGTTTCCCCTGGCAGCCTGTGCAGTGCCTTCCAGCACTACACTAACTGCCTTCTGGGGGCTGGATACCATTCCGGATGTTGAAGGGTTTCTCGATGCTGATCG
>PVHP010035248.1:0-18593 GCA_004024765.1 Zapus hudsonius | reverse complement strand
TGTCTCTCTCTGTGTTTCTCTTTCTCAAATAAATAAATGAAAACACTGAAAAATAGTGACTACATCAGAATTTTAATAGCTAAATGCCAATCTGGTTTTAACCCCAAACACCTTATTCAAACTGTATATAACTATGGATACTGAGAGCTTATTAAGTAAGAAATAGTATGTAATTTTTCATGGGCTTATATCTTCACCCAAAAGTTTCCAAATGTGGCATGTTAAGGAAGAGTGGCTTTGAATACTGGGTCATTCTGAAGTGTTTGTGATTCTAAGTTAATATAAATACTACTGTATTAATCTTTTTAAGATATCTTTTCTATTATATACAAGCTGCAGCTTCCTTTGAAATTGACAAAGAAACAGAAGGAACAAACTGCCATTGCACTGAGCACAGGACCTAGCTTTGGATCTCCTCATTTTATCTTTGATTCTACTATATATTAAATAAATAAACCAAAAGACATTTAAATGGATCTCATGATTATAACTTATCAATGGGGGAACTGATCTATAATTCACATATCTGTTATGAGAATTCATATGAGATATATATAAAATGACTATTTTAGACCATAAAACTAATATTTTTTCGCTTTCATTCATCAAGAAGAAAATATAAACTTTTAAAATAAAATTGGGATGCATTCAAATAAAAGTTTTCAAGTTGTTAAGAAAGAACAGAATTACCTGTGTTTATTAGGTTGTCTTATTCACTTTGTTTATTATATAAATATTGCAGATAATTTTTGAAAAACTGTGTCATAGAATAAAAACCTTATGATACAGTCACTTATTAAGTGTGAGGAAGCTTGATACCATGTTAACAATTTACCTGCTGGTTCACACACCTACATGCACACAGTTTTTGCTTAAACATGGGAGTCTGTTTTCTTCCCACTTCTAATCAGGTCTATGCTAATCCTTAGTAATCGTATCTCTGTGCCTTAATTATTTTCATAAGCAAAATTACCTCTCACCCTTTTGATTATTGTGCTATTACTGCTTGCACAATAAACTTCTACTATGTAATTTTGAACAATCTTTATGAAAGAAAGTGTATAAAGGTACAAACTCCTGTTGATTTGTTTGAAACATACCCAAATTTTACTACTGACTACACCCGTTTTTATTTAAATTATTGTCAACCATATTTGCAGGCCAATTTTTTTAAATATATATTTATTGTCCATAATGATTTACATTATTTAGTGGGCAAATTTTTGAAAAGTTTGTATAACTATGTTAACAGGTTCAAAGCTCTGTCATGCTTCTAAATTTAGTAGATATATAATTCTTTTCGAGAATTGTCAAGGTCATTCATCATGAGATTTGCCTTATAAAAGCAGGTGATTTCTTGTATATTATATGCCCTTTAGATATATAAAGGTTTCATAATAGCCAACATTGTTTTGGAATTGCAAATGCCACTGTTCAATATCATGTTTTTAAATTTATAATTCATATTCATATTTTCTAGGATCCCATCTCTAACAATATTTCTTTCTTCATAAAGATATTTTTAGAGCTCATTGTTCATGGAATACAATCAACTTGTGTGTGTGTGTGTGTGTGAGAGAGAGAGAGAGAGAGAGAGAGAGAGAGAGAGAGAGAGAGAGAGAGAGAATGAGAGAATGTATGGCCATGGTATGCTTATGGAGGTCAGAGGAAAAGTTTTGAGTGTTGGTCTTAGCCTTTCACCTTTTTCTGAGGCAGAGTCTCTGTTTTTCTACCTCAAACTCCAGACTAGCTGGCCTGTCTCGGGATTGTCCTGACTCAACCTCCCATTTCCCTGGGCTCATTGGGATTACAGATGTGTGAGCTGCTTGAAGCAGACTTTGTGTGATTGTGGGGACCACACTCCAGTGCCCAGGCTTGTGCATGCATATTTGACCACAGAGCCATTTTCCCAGCCTCCAACTCACAATAAAGAAGCATTCATTGTCTGTAAGATTTTTGGAATTGTCTTAGGCATTTCAAGCTCTGTATAAATCCTCTCTTGTCATATGTTTGGTGTGTAGTATTTGGTATGTGGTGAGTGTGTATATGTGTGATATGTACATGTGCACATGCCAAGGAGAGGTGCAGAGGACAGAGGATGACATTGATTTTCCTCCTCTATGGCTTTTTCCCTCATTGTTCTGAGACAAAGTCTTTCAATGACCCTGGAACTCTTACTTTTGACCAGGCTGGCTGAGTAGAAAGCTGCAGAAATCTTCCTGCCCCTGCCTCCCACCAGAGTTGGGGTACCCATGTCTGCTTTTCACATGGCTGCTGGGGATTGAACTCAGGACCTCACAGGTGTGGCACCAGCATTCTTAGCTGCTGTCCCTTCTTTCAGACCCTACCATAGATTTTTCAATGGAGGGTATTTTTTTTTCCTTTCAAAAGTAACAGGATAGAATTACCAGGAAAATCTCAAGTCTGCATGCTTGCACAAAACAATCTTACCCCCTGGATCATTTTGCCAGCCTCTCAAAGCGATTCTTTTTATTCTGTGGTTTGGGTTATTTTTTCCCCAAATTTTGGTCATTCTCAATGATGGTTTGAACATTTATGGGAAGAGAATACCACCTCATGCCTTCAATATCCCATGTTTTCAAAATAAATTATATTTGCATTCAATAAATTAGTAGAAAATTCTAGAGACATATCCACAGGTTGTTGTATATTTGTTTCTATGACCTTATGTTGGTGTCAATGAGAATAACCTATGGTTCCAGGCCACTGGGTCAATTTCCCGACAGTGACCATGGTATGAAACTGAGCCGGCCACATGGATGTTATAAATGGTCACAACTGTCAATTTAAGAGCTTTTTTTGCATTTGGCTCGAAATATATAAGCATATAGGGACAAACCTTTTTTCATTTGCCATGAATTTCCAGAGGGTTTTTCTTAATGTCTTCTCTCTTAGCCTCTTGCCTGGCTTAGTAGATATCTATGTTGGCACAACTCTTCCTGTGGGATTACACTGTTACTTGTCAGTGCAAGTGTGTTAGCCTGGCTGCTTCACATGGAGGAGCTTTCTGGGTATTGTTTATCCATTTGGATGACTCTTATTCTAGCATTGTGTTTTCTCTTGATTAATAAAATAAATGGGTTCCTTCCATTTCTTTCAGCATCAATCTATGGTATCCGCCTATACCTTGGACTGTCTTTCATTATGCAAGCTGTCAGATTTCCGACATGACTGAAAATGAAAATGTCCTTTATGGATTGATGTGGTAACTGAAGAGTCTCATTTATTTCTAGTTTTTTTTTTCCCTTTGCAAAAAATAAGCTGCATGTGTACTTTCAGATGAGTTCTGTTTTATTTTGTTTCCTACCAAAAGAAAATGTAGTATGCTACAAATCATTCTTTCGAGGGCATTGCTATTTTTTAATGGTCTTCAACTTTTAATATAGGACAACATAAAGTTTGCACATTGATGGGTATCATATTACATTCATGGGTAGAAGTTAATTCTTCAAGGAATAGCTATTGCAGGATTTTCTAATGACGGCTTGTCAAAAACAATTGCAGTAAAATGACCACCATTTATTTCTTTGTGTGGAATCTATCTGTCTGTCTATCTATCTATCTATCTATCTATCTATCTATCTATCTATCTATCTATCTATCTACCTATAGATATATAGATTACTTGGTGTTCTTTCTCTACAGGTTTACTCAAGAGAAATATACAACATTCACATAGACCCTTGGGATTGTCTTCTGTAACAGCTTCCAGTTACTAGAAGCAAACATTTCACCAGAAGCAGCTGATAGAAGGGATGGGTTCATGCTAGCTTGCAGTTTCTAGGGGAAGCTTCATCATGGTATGACTGAGCAGAGACTGGCTCACATCTGGTCACGTATCTGGGTGAAAGTAGTTTATGTACTAGGGTTAGAGCTGGGATAATTAATATCAAGGTCTGCCCTCCTCCCCCAGAACACACTTCCCCCAGCAAGTCTCCACTTCCCAAAGGGTCTACCAGCTGGGGTCAAACTACTGAACCTTCTAACTCCACACTTGTTAAATACACATAATTATAAGTGTATATTTCCTTCTGCACCCTCCCTTCCTCACACATCTGATAAATGATGATCTATGTATATTACCAGAGTGCATCGTGAGTTACATTTATGCTGAGCAGTATAGTAATAGCATTATCACAGTGTCATGAGTTCCATTTATGCGAACCCAATTTGAACACAGGGTGTCTTTTACTGTAGTTGCATTTCTGAAAGAAAAATACTGTCATGGATCATATAAGACCTTAACTTACTCTGTGTGAACAGTTTCTGAAAAGTTCCCACAATAAAAACTTGGCAAAAATGAGTGCTATTCACATATACATGACTTTTGAGATGAGACATACCCTTCTCTTTCCCCACAATGACCAGGAGAGAAAGTTCTGGCTATTTACGGATTAAAATAATATGCAAATTTTCTATAATGTCTTGAAAACCCATCATTTATATTTACATGCTTTTTGTCTAACTTTCCTAATGTCTTTGTAAGAGATAATATTGCATCTGTTTTAACTCCAGACAAAAATGAGAGTCCTTGAAGAATTGATAATCCCCAAGTGTTGGTAAATGTATTCAGTCAATTACATCTACCTCAATATCTTGGTATTTTCCAAAAGCAAATATAATAACTTCAACTCTCTGTTGCTTAAATAAGATGAAAGCTTCATTGATTTCAACTAGAAATACGGTGCATGTTTTGAGCAGACACTTGCCCTGACTTGTAAGCTATGTTTCATTGACATTGTCTTGTTGTTATCATGGCCATTCAAAGACCAGCATCATGTCTGGAATACCCACAAAAATAGGAAGAAAAGACTCAGGTATACAAGTGGTCAACTGGTTGATACTCATTCTTAGGACTAATGTCTCTTATAGAAAATGTGGGTGCTGTTATTATTAGTGATTGGTATCCCAGGCCACCACAGGAGCTGGATAAATAATTACCTTGGAGTAACATTTATCCCAAATCCTTCCTTGGACATATCCTTAGTTTTAAAACACCATGACTACTTCCTGGGTAACAAAGCCCATTTTTATTAGTTCTAACATCACAGTGCGTGTGGCCACTGAGAATTTGACGTAGCAAACACTAAGTTAAAGTGTGTGAGAACATGTCCATGTGCATATTTGTCTCAACAGGTCTCAGAGGCTCTCTCAATTCTTCAAGGCCCCATAGTACTAAATGCATAAGCACGGACCAAATTCCAAATATTTCTGGTTTTACAATTTATACTTTAAGTCTGTCAGTTTCTGTCTTCCATCTATATATAGTATGAGGGTTTGAATGGAGCTCCTGTGTTTTGGAGACTTGGTCCCTTGCTGCTGGCAATTTGGGATAATTGTTAGGTCTTTGGAAGGTGGAGCATTGCTGGAGGGGAGGTGTGCTACTGGGAGCTGGGTGTGGGTGGCACAGACCAGCTCCAAGCCCAGGGCTTAGACTACTTCTGCTTCTGTGAAGATGTGATGCCCAGAGAGCTCACTCCTGCTGATTGCGCTTTGCTGCTGAAGTGTGATGATTGGAGATAGTTTCCTGCTTGTCCCAGGCTTCAGCTCTTCTCCACCACCTTCCCCTAGAAACTGGAAGACAAAATCCACCTTGCTTCCCATCAGCTGCTTCTGGTTGGGTGTTTTGTTCTGGCAACAAGAAGGCTATCACTGCTTATCATTTGACATTGTTGCTCTGGATGCTATTTACCATGTTTTGAAGTGTGGACACCTTGGATGCTGTTCTGATTCTCAAATTTGCTTATCCATGAATTTTATTTTGCTAATATATCCAGAATTAATTGGACCCAGGAAAGAAAGGAAACTAAACTCACCAAAGAGTTACATCTTTTAAGAAATAAGAATGTCAATTTATTAATACGTAATGAGTATATCTGAAATGAATGCAAGAAACACATGCCAACTGATCAATTCGGTGGTTCAATTCTATAAGAAAGTTTATAAAAGAAGCCAAAAGAATAAGGTACCTAGACCCAATTGAGTAAGAGACTGGGAAATGATTGGCTTTAAAATTAAGAGATATGCATTTCTACTGAATGACCCTATCTTATATAAGGACTAGGTGTTTGAGTCTTTATGCCAATATGTCCATCTTATTCATTTGCATATTTTTATTATCTAAGAGCAAGAAGTATTTATCCAGTGAGAAGGGGGCTCGTTAGAGAAACAGGAAGTAGTCCTGTTTTTTAAAACTAAACCAGTCCTAGGAAGGATTTAGGATAAAGGTTACTCCAAGGTCATTATTGATCCAGCTCCTGTGGTGGCCTGGGATACCAACCACTAATGTGATATAGGAAACCAATTCTAGATGGTTCTTTTGGAGTATCACCAACATCTGATTTCATCACGACTCTCTCCATGGTTTCCAGGAGTTAAATAGTTTCAGGATATGCTAGGATGTTTCCAGAACCTAGTATCTAAAAGCCATTTTTGATTCCTGGTCACTATATTCTCTTAGTTGAGTAAAAACTATATATGTGAGCCATATAACAGCACCCGCATTAACTATAAGGGATATTAGTCTTAAAAATGAGTATCAACAAGTATCCCTGACCACTTATATACCTCTTTTTTCCCTGTTTTTGTGGGTATGGTAGGCATTGATCTAAGTGCTTACAGCCTATGATCAAAGTCACATTAAAGTCTTTGGGGTTTATGCCCAGGAATGCTATAGCTGAGTCATATGGGAAGTCTATTTTTAACATTTGAAAAAACTTCCATACTGATGAATAGTATTTTCTTCAGCTCTTTCAGAAATATGAAATCATGGGATTTGTAGGAAAATGGATGCATCTGAAAATAATCATATTAAGTGAAGTGACTCAAACTCAGAAAGAACAAGCCCACATGTTCTCTCTGATATTTCAGTCCTAGTTTGTAATATCTATAAGTATCTATGTATAGGAGGAAAATATGGATACAAGCTATTAAGAAAGAAGCACATCGAAAAATGAATGAAGGGAGATCAGCTGAAAGGGTGGACAGGAAAGGGCAGAAAGAAGCATGAGACACGTGACTTGAAGGAAAGAAAATACTCCAGGGTTGGCAACTTGTGGAAGAGCAGGAAAGGAGGGGACCTGGGAATCAAGAAACACAAATGGTATTATAAAATGGAAAAAATAAAATATATCTATTTAAATGATGCACTGAGTGTGCTCAATTCAAAGAAGTCAAGAAATAGTCCATTGACCTTGTGGAGCTGAGTGGTAATGAGAAATGCCTGATACAAATTGTGGTGATTTAAATTCGGTGTCCCCCATAAACACATGTGTTCTGAATGATTGGTCCTCAGCTGATGGCAATTTTGGAGGTAGAGCCTTGCTGGAGGAGGTGTGGGGGGGTGGGCTTAGGGGGTTATGGTCCTGCTCATGCCATGCTTTTCCCCTACCATCATGAAGCTTCTCCTCGAGACTCTAAGCTAAAATAAATCTTTTCCTCCCAGGGGTGTACTCACCAGCTAAAAAAAGATCTGTTATGGCTTAGTTATGTTCCAGAGGATTCCAGACTAAACTCAATCCGTGATCATCTATGATGGAGTGCTGACCATCATGGGTCTCCCACTAACTCTTACTCTTGCAAGAAAAGACCAGAAAGTAATGACACAGAGTTGCAAAGGACAAACACACACTTGCTTGCTTATAGCAGCCTTGGTAGCATCCTCCCCAGAGTGTCCATCTTTGATACCTGGACAGGTGAACAGATGTGGGCCAGGAGTCAACATCAACGCATAGGTGATGAGGAAAGATTAGATCTGAACCTCTAAACTCATAACCATACACAATTGATTCAGATTTTTGTTTTGAGATTGATTTGGGAATGTGACTCTCAACACTGATAGATGTAATAGATGTAACCCCTTCCTTTTCCATGAAAGGATACTATTATGTCTTCTTTGGTCCTTTTGTGGAACTTATGGGTAATGTAGCTACTATTATGCAATAGGTCTCACCTGATGGCACACACCTTTAATCACAGCACTGGGAGGCAGAGGTAGGAGGATTCCCTTGAGTTCCAGGCCACCCTGAGACTAAATACTGAATTCAAGATTATTTTGGGCTAAAGTGAAACCCTACCTGGAAAAACAAAACAAAAATCTTCTAAACCAGGCACGCATCTTTAATCCCAGCACTTGGGAGGCATAGTTAAGAGGATCACCATGAGTTCGAGGCCACCCTGAGACTACATAGTGAATACCAAGTCAACCTGGGCTACAGTAAGACCTCACCTAAAAAATCAATAAATATATAAATGAATAATTAAATACATATCTTCTAACCACAATATAAAGGAGGAATCAATGTATAATCACCTCTACCTTTCCCAAGTACAAATATTCATACCTAACCACACTGGGAAAGCTAATGTATTGTCCACTGTCTTCATCTAGAAGCTTCCTTACCATATGTCTGTTACAAATGAAGTTACATACAGATAAATTCTATCATAGCTCTGTTTGCTTGAGTAGAATTACCATGTGCCACTTATTTTTATCAAATGAACTCCTGATAAAGGTCCAGAGGAAATACAGTCTCATCTTGACATTTCCAGAATAAGCAGTGTTCACAAGGCCCATGTGAAAGGTGTAAAGTTTGTACTTAAGCTATGATACAGTTTTAAAAAATCACTAATGCATGTGTCCTCTCTGAGAATGTCCTGTGGTGTATTAAAACTCTTGCAGAAGTAAAGGAAAATTCTTCAATAGGGCAGCAATGAACCTGCAGGTCAGTATTTCTGATCCTTGCCATTATGGTCAAAGATGGCCCGGATCCTTATGACAACCCAATGCCTCTACATTTTAAACACCCAACAGGCCCCTTAAGAACAGGTGTTTTCAGGTTTGCCGTTGCATTGTTTCAAAGGGAGTTATACATAGCTCTTCAGAAAACTAGAATTAGTTCACGCTCTTCAAAATTCTGGAATGCTTTTAAGAGCCTTATAAAATTCACCAATCTGAATTTTTTCCAAATTATATATGTATATGTGGCCAAAGCTGCAGTTAAGGGAAGGAATGAAGAGTTAGTTCAAAAAAGAGGAAAAAATATGGTTATGAGGCAGATTTTTAATAACGTTTTGAGGACCAAAGAGGTAAAACCATTATGTACACAGAGACCTCTTTATGGGAAGACATGGGTCATCACTAGCTTTGCCAACACTGAAATAAAATCCCTCAAGTCTGGACCACATGCACTTGAAAAATGACATGTAAGACTTGGGTATCTCTCTGAAGTTGCCACGAACATGTTTTAATTAGCCTAGAATCCATGCTTTCTCTGGGCTGTGTCCCATTGTGGCTGTCAACCTCCACGGATGCTGGGAACATGGGCACAGAGTGGGGGTGATGCCCTGGTTAATCTCCCAGGCTGCACACACACACACACACACACACACACACACACACACACACACACACACACACACACTAGCTCCTGGGAACCTGAGCAGTGACCCCGAAACCTGATCTCTGCCTGCAGCTAGAGGTACAGGCTTGCCAGTCAGCGTGATGGCCAGGCAGGCCCCTGAGCTGCTGAGCTGTCACCAGAGCCCACTGGGAAGGTGAAGGCGTGGCTGCCGGCTGTCTCACTGCAGCTTGGATGTTCAGTCCCATTTCAAGTCATTTCCCCTCTCTTACATTTTGTGATCCTGTCCATTCTTCGCATCCACCATCTCCATCATGTGTCACCTAACCTTGTCTCAACAGATTAGGGGAATTAAGCTTATTTTTAGATAAATGAAGATGGTGAGTACTTTGGCCATAATGTAATGGTTCCTTCTCATGGTTCATTCCGTTTCAGGGACCTGCCTGTCCCCTCATCCCTAGCCCCCCATTTGTCAGTTACTGTAACTTGCACTTGCTCGTTTTCTGACTCCCCTCCCACAGCCGGAGACTTGCCAACACTCCACAGTATACAATATTGCAGCTCCAAGCTGTTCTCTGAAAATCCACTCAAAATAGCCAAGGAGCAGCTGCTCCTGTGATATTTTCAAAAGGAAGGAATTTGTATATGGCTCCAGGAGCTAAGGGTCTGTTGGTTTGCAAAGAAAGAGGCCAATGAAACCCTTCACTTCAGCTGAAATTCTCTGGCCCTCATTCTCACGCTCCACTTTCAACTTCGGGATAAAGGGGGCAGGGAGGGAAGAGATGGTTCTGGAAAAACTGCGCACCATTTGTTGGAGGATTGCTCATTTACTCCTCATATTTTTGCAACTGATATTTACGAGTAGAATTACAAGAGCTAATTTGTGGGTACAAATTAGAGAGGATAGAAGGCCAGTTGGATCCAATTAGCATTTTTTTACTCGTTTGTCATTCACCTAACATAACACTACTGAGAACACTTTAATAATGAGGAGGAAACATACCATTACGTGGGGGCACACATCTTCTACTCTCGAAATTTAAAGGTTTTTAAGAAATTTGGGGAGTGTGGCTAAAGATCCTTAAAGTTTTCAGGCTGCTATTAAAGTCTCTTATTTCTCTTTCCTCCTTATGCCTCCCCAGGAAGCGTTGGAAAGAACACTGTGGCTGTCAGGACGGGGCAGAACAATTAGATATCAAGGATGCAATTAGACTAAGACTAGAGCATTAAGAACTCAAAATCATGACATCTGAGTCCAGGCAGCTATGAACTAGTAATTAAGAAACAACTTTCCGCTTACTATTTCCTGGGGAAAAATGCATTTTATGTATTTCCTGTGAGATCATGTTTATTCACTGTACAATTAAGTTTCAGTTGCACACTTGAAGCCGTGTTTTGATTCTGAAAGTGCGGAGATGACTCTTAGAAGGAATATTCCAGTGCCAGCAACAAGGAGTGTGTGTATTGCCTCTGAGATAAATTTTATGCTGCAGAACAGGCAGAGAGAGAAATAAGCGCCTGTGCGGTGGGATCACATTAAACGTCATAAATTATTAGAGATTTCACAAGGATGTCATAAAATTCCATGGGAGCTCAATTATGATCATTCATTAATGTCCCCTGCCTAGATCTCAAAGTGTTATTGCTCCCTTGCATCACATGCTACAAACCATGGAAGCCATCAACATTCCAGCAATTACCTCACCTCCAGCTGATTAAGATGCGATTTGTCCCATGATGCCTTCTTACTCTGACCTGCGACTCCCATTGCTGACCTGGCCTCACCTCTGTCTTCAGGTGTCACACAGTCAATTACATGAAATAACCGCTGAGCTTAAGAGCAACAGAAGAGAACCAGGATGGTAAGGAAAACATTTCTCATAACTTAAATTTAATTGAGAAAAATGTGTGTGGGCCATTATGTGCCAACAAAAACAGACTGAAAAGGTGGTGATTTTCCAGGGACCCGTCATAACTCAGCCTGCCTCTCGCACTGAGGTGAGTAGGAGATATTCTAAAATTTGAAAAGAAAGCCTTGGTCATTTGGGAACTTTCCCCCATTGTTCCCTCTCTTTTCTTCCTTCCTCATACATAATGATCTACTTAACATAAATATGCTATTTATGCATGATTATATTGGCAAACATATACTTATGCATTCATATTTATGTAGTGCATATTATGCATGGTATATAGATTTATTTTTTAATATTTTATTTATTAATTTTTCAAGCAGAGATACAGAGATTAAGAGATAGAGAGAGAGAAAGAGAGCACACAAGAGCCACCAGCAGAGAGAGAGAGAGAGAGAGAGAGAGAGAGAGAGAGAGAGAGAGAGAGAGAGAGAGAGAGAGAGAGAGTGCACCAGGGCCACCACCTTGTGGGTCTGGCATATGTGGGTCCTGGGGAATTGAACCCGGAGCCTTAGGCACTGGAGGCAAGTGCCTTAACTGCTGAGCCATCTCTCTAGCCCTGGTATATAGATTTTTTAGTGGTCAAAGAAGAAATGCAATATTCTGGGTGAAGGCAGAGCATCAGACCTCATTCCAGAACAACACTAGCGTTACAGAGGACTTTCCATTTAAGGACCTTGGAGAGAGCTCAGGCTCGCATTCCATTAGATAACAGCACCAAGATTGGTCAGAGACATAGCAAAGATTACAGTGATGGAACTCAGGACTGTCACTCGCTTTTAAAAACTACATTTCCCCTTACACTTATTTCAAAGCTTTGACAGTTTAAAAACAACTAAAGGGACTGGAGAGATGGCTCAGCGGTTGAGGCACTTGCCTGCAAAGCCTAACGGCATGGGTTCCATTCCCCAGTACCCACATAGGGCCAGATGCACAAAGTAGCACATGCATTGGGAGATCGTTTGCAGTGCCTGGAGGCCCTGGCACACCCATTCTCCCTCTCTCTCTCTCTCTCTCTCTCTCTCTCTCTCTCTCTCTCTCTCTCTGCTTGTAAACAAATAAATAAAAATAATTTTAAGATGATCAGAACTGTAAGAGGCAACAATTAAGTTCCCTACCAGTTAGCATGAGCGAACTTTAAATAAAAACTCACAAAGAAACTCCAGAGAGATTCAGCCTTGAATTACAACAGAAAGGTAACAAAACTAGGAGTGTGAGAGCCTGAGCCTACATATATTCAGTGTTTGGGGTAAAGTAGATCTATGAAACGCTTGAACTATAACTGTCACTAAGATGCAGGTATTTCTCTATTGGTAGGACTGTGATTTGAATGGTCCATCATCCTCTCTGTGTTTTCCTACTAAAGGAATGGACTTCTTTGGGATGAAACCAGCCCCTGGATCCTGGACTTCTCAGCCTACAGAACTATGAGAAATGAATCTTCTCCTTGATACACTCTCCAGCCTCGGGTGTTATGCTACAGCAGCACAAAGCAAAAAGCAAATGAAGAACAGGAAACTACTTTTTAATGAGCGCTTCCACATGCCTGTTATCTGAAGACTTTCTGGTTAATGAAGAAACCATTTGTATGAAGTGCAGGTTTTTGTTGAAAATGATAAATGTACAAATGTCTTCATTTAAAAGTTCTAGACAATGTACCAACCCTTTCACATTTTCTGAGTAACCAAATTAAAGGCCTCATCAGGTATGAGTAATAAATATGAACAACTGAGAGATTGGAGAATTAAGGAAGGACAGGGACTCAGGAACAGGAAGACGGCTGGTGCTGTGATCTTTGCAAACCCTTGTTTTGTTTTGCCGATGAGACTCAAGTCTAGACAAGAGATTTGATTCTCGATGTCTCACGGTGACCACCAAGCACATTCCCAGTGTAAGGGACTCACTGGAGGCCAGCCATGGACACAGCCTGCTTTAGAGCCAGAGCCACCAAGCCTTACGAATGTGTGACTGGGTGAAAAGATGCCGAGATTCATAGAAATTTCTGCTAAACTTATGAATCACACACTAGGAATAACCCACAAACAGCCAGTGTGGGTCTGGGCAGGGAGTTCTCTACAGGAACTGGAGAGGAGCTTGTGGAGCAGAGAAACCAAGCCGGGTCTCCATCTTGGCTTTTACGACACTCTGGGTAGCTTTCACCACTGTACAGGTTTCAAAATGACAACTCTGATATTGATTTTTGGTAATTTTGCTCTGAATGCTATATTCTTAATATATATAGATCGATGAATTTGGGGTACTTTTTATATTCTACTAATGATTCAGTTTACATACTGAGAAAGAAAATCAAATCCATGTCAGGACAGAGTGTATCTCCAGTTACTCTTGTATAGAGAAAGCACTGGACTGATATGTTTTCATTGGTGGAAATCACCTTCAGTTAATTCCCAAAATGCATTGTAATTGTTGGGCAAAATGCCCTGCGATTCTAGTTTAGTTTAGGATAAGAAATCACACACTCATGATCTACTTTGTTTTCATGCAAACAAACTAATATAGCATTTGAATATCAAGCAAGTTTAGAGAAGTTTATTTTTTGTTTACTTTTTAAAGGCCAAAGGAATGGCTCAGCTGATTTCACAGTAAATTAATATTCATTTTTTCAATGAATGTTTAGTGTCTTTCCCATATCTGTGACTGTTCAAATGTAATTTATTTCCATTTTAGCAATACTTTTACTTTCTTTAAAACTTAAATTTCTGGGCTGGAGCAATGGCTCAGAAGCTAAGGCAATTGTCTGCAGAGCCTAACAAGTAGAGTTCGATTCCCCAGTACCCACATTAAGCCAGATGCACAGAATAGAGCATGCATCTGGAGTCCATTTGCAGCGGCTGGAGGCCTTGGCACACCGTCTTCTTTTTCCTATCTCTGCTTGCAAATAAATAAATAAATAAATAAACGAATAAATACATAAATACTGAACTTTTAATTCAGGTAATTGTTATGAATAAAGTAATGGAAGTATTGTATACTTAATTTTATGTAATGGTCTTTCTCATACCTTCATTGAATGTCAGGAGTTATAAATAAAAGGAAAATGTAGAAAGTATTGAGACTCTTTCTCTGTATGACTTGACATTTTTGTGACCAGCTGAGACACCCTTTGTTCTGCATTTTAGTTCATATTAGATATATTCCTATTAAGCTAGACCTATGCATGAGACCTTGCTTATTTCCTGTGTATACATCAAGGTCACATAGACTATTCATGGGCAGTTATTACAGGCCCTTTTGATTCTTAGAGGGAGAAACTCATTTAAGCAGGAGGAAGTGGTGTATGTAAGGTTTTGATTTTCAAAAAGTCATGTGCGAGTGTCTCATTGGAATATATTATTTAGTTGCTTGCGATTCATGATAGAAAAACAGAAATATGGAAAGTTGATTCTCTGAAAACTGTGTTAGTTATCTTCTCGATGCTGGGACAAAATCCCTGACAAAATTGAGTTTAAGGAAGAAAGGGTTTGTGTGAACTTGTAGTTCCAGGATGCAGTTCATGTGTGGTTGGTTCCCTACCTCCTCCCATCAAGAAGTCCCCCATCTGCTTTAATGCCACAAGCATTCTGTCACCAGCCTGTCTTTCCCTCCACAGTATGAGCTTTTCTTTTCCTATTTATTGCACATTAAAACTGAAAATCCATCATATATAGAATTACCTATATATTTATTACAGAGCTCCTATCCTTTACCTCTTGTGAAACCATTTTCCTTAATTCATCTCATTATTCATTAAAATGCTTCATTATTTTGATTATAATACCTTTATAGTACATGTTCGTTTCTCACAGCTTACTAAGTGCTCAGTTTAAATAGTCTTTACATTTTAAGCCAAATTTATGCAACCATTCTTCAAAAGCACACGACACCATTGGGCGATCTCTTCAGATTATTTTTTCTTCTAGTCATTTAAGAACATTTCCTTATGTTCCTAAGAAAGCAAAAAGACTTTCCCCCTTTGCCTAATGTTGTGATGAATTCTAGTTTTGGATTTATCATATAAAACTATATTTACCTTACTATAAGAAAACCACTATGACCCTGGATTCATGTAGGAATATTTTTAGTAAACTCTTCCAGTATTTTATATTTTCACTCTAGGCATGTATAGCATTTGGTTTTGGGGTATTATAAGTTTCTCGTTTCCTTGTTATGTTTCATTAATTATTCAACATGACTAATACGCTATATTATGACACAGCTATGCCGTCAGAGAAATAAAGATTAATAATGTAATAATCGATAATACAATAATTTCCTCTTATTTGTGATTTGGAAGGGATCCTACCAGCATAACTCTTTTCCTATTTATATATCTAATGGTGCTTGATTTAATTTTGGTTAAAATTTAGGATTTTTATTGATATGTTCTCATCTAATTACAGAAGTATACATTATATCTCCAAATTCATGCTTACTTCCTAATATGCAATAGCAGCTTTTCTTTAATAGTTTTAGTTTTTTGAGACAGACTTCCCATTGTACCTCAGGCTGGCTTCTAACTCATTCTTGCAGCTCAGCCTTCCAAGTGCTGAGAGCCACAAGTTCACAAACATTAGTTTTCACATGATATCTTTCTCTATTTTTGCCTTTTTTATTCCTTTACTATTTGTCCCTCCAAGAATAAACTGTTGAGCATATTCATGAGAATCAACTTGTTAATCTACTTTTAAAGTATCCTAAAATGTTTTAAAGTAGTTTGGAACATACCATATGGCCCAGGTTGGTCTTGAATTCAAGATCATTTTGTCTCCTGAGTGTTGTTTGCACTACCACAACTGATCCTTCATTTAACATTGAAATTTACATTTATGTATTTGTATTTTCTATTCTTATACTCCACCAGCTTTTTCTTTGTATTCTCTAGACTCTTCCATGGCTGTGCTCAGTTTCCTAGGATGTTGTGGGATGATCATGTGTACAATAATGGGGAGTTTCATCTGCAGTTTAGTTTTCTTACAATGACTGTTGTTAGGAAGTTGATTTTGGCCCAGTGAAATGAGTTTGGCAAGTGTTCTTTCATTTTCCAGAAGACTTTGGGTAGAATTACATGATGTATTTTTTAAATGTTTGGCCAGATATACTCCTAAAACAATTGGGATTTCTGTTTGTTGGAACTTAACTTTTATTTGTGATTTTTCTTTTTTATGTTAGCTCTTTTATTTCTTTTATTTTCAATGCTTTGTATCACTGATATAGTATATATATATATATATATATATATATATATATATTTGAGAGAGAGAGAGAAGAATGGGCACACCAAGGCCTCTTGCCAACCAACTCCAAATGCATGCACTATTTTGTGCATCTGGCTTTCTGTGTATACTGGGGGATTGCCTATAACCACTGAAACACCCCCCAGGCCCAACTTCACTGTTTTATGGTGATATCATTTTAAATCCTCTGCAATTGGATTCATTACTTTTTTCATCTTTATCTCATAGTTTTCCAATATTATTAAATAAACAAACCAACTTAACTATTTAGATTTAGTATTGCAATGAATAAACTTAGTTTTATTCTATTATTTTATATAGTTTTTTCTTTTAATGTGTACCCATAATTGATGTCTTATATTTGTTTATTATGCTATATACATTGTGCTTTCTTTCATTTAACTGTACTTAATTATTTGGAACAATTTTCATCAAATTTTTAATTCTATCACTTATTGCTTTTGTGTTTTAAACATAATTGCAATGGATCAGATGTAATGTTTAATTTGCATTCAAATACATATATCGATGACACCAGTTTGAAGATAATAACATTAGCATAATTTAATTGTTTATGGCATTCTTGTCTCATTGGATACAATTTTAAATTTATTGTACAGTTATAAGGGTTAAATTATACTTTCAATGTTGCATTCAGTACATTCATGTTTATTGAATTGGGAATGTATACATCTATATAATAGTTTACCAATTTATTTATTTGCACACAGAGAGAGACCCAAAGAAGAGAGAGGACATAGAGAATGGGCACACCAGAGCTTCTTCTTACCTTAAGGAACTCCAGATGCATGTGCCATTTTGTGCATCTGGCTTTACCTAGGTTCTGGGGAATAGATCCTGGGTCATTAGACTTTGCGGGCAAGCATTTTAACCACTGAGCAATCTCTCCAGCCCTGGGATTATATTTGATAACCATGTTAGCCAGGTTCTCTTATACTGAACTCAAGTGTTTTCCCTGTTCTTATCTTACAGAGTCCCATTTTTGTGAACTCTCACACATGTGATTCATGTGACATATTTTTGATTAATATGCTAATTATTAATTGATAAATATCAGTAAATATTTGCCTGTGTGCTAATTTTCCTATAGATGTCCAATAAGATAAATCACAATTTAACAAATCCTGTAATCCTTGGCAATAATGTTCCTCTTTTAAATCCTATGGACTTTGGACAATTACTGAAGCTTCACATTTTGGGGAAAAGCCTAAGACTTCAAAATTTCTTATTTTGTGAGTACATTAACACTTGAATTAAGTACTGGTAGAAGTTTCTAGAATGTGAAATATTCTTTCAGCTTGTATTAGGTTGCCATGTGGGATCATTCGATCATTTTCTTCTGTGATATTCTATTGTTGTTTACTTTTATTCCTTTATTTATGGTGAGAAACATGTGTTCAATTTATGAGGTTTTCCTTGGGATTGCAATCTGATCTAATAGGATCTCTAACATTGTGTGCAATATTTGTTCTTAGTAGCCCTATTCTACATAAATATTTTCAAACAGTTCATCCATGCCATTGTTTTATCTTTTCAAATGCTTCTGGTTATAGATTCTATTGTTTTATGTGTATATGTGTATGTAGTGTGTGTGTGTGTGTGTGTGTATGTGTGAGTGAGTGTTCATGAGAAAGAAAGAGGTAGTAATAGTTTCTTTCTTGTTTTCTCCTTTACTCTGTGAAGTAGTCTTGTACTAAATCTGGAGCTCACCTGTACAGCTAGACTAGTTAACCAGCAATCCCCAGAGACCTCCCACCTTCTCCTCAGTGCTGGGATTATAGGTGCATACCACCATGCCTGGCATTGTACGTGTGTCCTGAGGATCTGAACTCAGGTCCTCATGTTTGCATGATAAGAACTTTACCTAATGAGCCCTGTCCCCAGTCTCTACTATTTAAATAAGATCATTCAGCCAACATTCATTGGATCCCCTCTATGGCACTGGTGATACTAATGATACCCAGGTAGTTTATTCTGCTGAGAAAGATACTAAGTCAAGATCCAGTACGCCCACCGAAGAGGATACCCAGCGGACTGGGGACAGG
>PVHP010035247.1:0-18618 GCA_004024765.1 Zapus hudsonius | reverse complement strand
CACAATGCAGAACTCCAGGTCAGGGTTCCGGCTCTTCTTTTGCATATCTATCCTTAGTATTTTACATCCAAATTAGAAAGGGTCAGTCCCCAGGAGGCTAGGCCAAAGTGGTACTTCCTCTAGCCAGAAGCCTGGAGACAATTAATAATTTTAATAAATCCTTAATTCTTTTGGGGGACATTATTCAAACTACCACACCCAGCACCCATGTAAAGCCAGATGCACAAAGTGGTGCATGTGCCTGGAGTTCACTGTAGCAGCAGGAGGCCCTGGCATACCCATTTTTCTCTCTCCTTTCTTAAATAAATAGCGCACCTCTTTAATCCCAGCACTCTGAAGGCACAGGTAGGAGGATCACTGTGAGTTCCAGGTCAGCCTGGGACTACAGAGTGAGTTCCAGGACAGCCTGAG
The DNA here is from genome assembly GCA_004024765.1 of Zapus hudsonius. Classification (NCBI taxonomy): domain Eukaryota; kingdom Metazoa; phylum Chordata; class Mammalia; order Rodentia; family Dipodidae; genus Zapus; species Zapus hudsonius. The sequence continues at coordinate 18,207 of PVHP010035247.1, read as the reverse complement.
CTAGAATAAGACCCTGCCTCAAGGGAAAAAAAAAAAAGAAGAAGAAGAAAAGGGAGCAGGGTGGGACAGGGCAGGAGGATCCCCTCTGCTTCAAAGCTAGCCTGGACTACCTACACAATGAGATCCAGGTCAGTCAGGCTACAGAGAAGTGAGGGGGTACACAACAGGAAAGCTCCGTGTTTGTTATTGGCCAGGACAGTATACTTGCACAACACTACCGCCACCACACCCAGAGATACCAGACTCCAGAGAAGGAGAGAGGGGCTCCCCTCCTTGTCTAAGTCCACACTGGCAGCAGGGTCATATTCTCACCTGTGTTTGTAGCAAGGACCACACTCACGGATGTGAGGCTTTGGACTATGGCCGCTTCCTCCCTCTCCTTCAGTTCCTTCCTCAGCAGCTTAATTTCATTTCGAAAATTGCCTTTTTCTCTCTTATCCTGAGTCTTTTTGTTCTTTGCCTATAAGGAGAAAAAAAACAGGATTAGTCCAGGGAGACTCTGCCCTTCTCTTCCGTTCACAACCAGCTGGTTCACTTTCACCAGCCCCTGCAATGGGAATTCAGTCAGAAGAGCTCCTCCCCAAAGGACACAACTGACTGATTGCCTCACATCCCATCCTGCCTCAATGGCATGTCTCTGTCCACAGGGAAGGGTGGCCAGAAAGCCAATGCTTTGTTTTTGTTTAAAATCTTTATTTATTTGAGAAAGAGAGAGAGGAGGATACAGAGGGACAGAATGGACACAACAGGGCCTCTAGCCACTGCAACCAAGCTCCAGATGCACGAGTTACCTTGTGCATCTGGCTGTGCGTGGATACTGAGGAACTGAACCCAGATCCTTAGGCCTTACAGGCAAGTGCCTGAACTGAGGAGCCATCTTTCCAGGCCCAAAAGGCAATGTTTAAGTGCTGGCAGGAACCATGCTGGAAGTGTGGCTTCAGATGAAGCAGGAACTGACTGGCAAGATCCTGTAGAGCCAGCTGGTGCCCTGGGGATAAAAGTGCCCACCTAGAACTTCGACTGCAGAAACCTCACACACAGAGGACAACTTTCACACGCCATCCACACCGCTGAAGAGATGAACATGAATGCTGCAGACCATGAAATGCTCACCTCGCCCGGAACTGACTGCTAAAGAAGACACATAGCCCTTTCCTTGTGACTTCTGAGTGGCAGGATGGGGTCTGGGCAGGGGTAAGCAAGTGTCATCAACAGCAAGGGAAAAAGAATCGGCCACACTGGTGATGGAGCCACCAACATGGCTGCATATCCCAACGCTGCCTGTCATTGAGTAGCACCCACTTGTCCTTGAACCCACCACCTGCCTAACTGCAGGCTCCCAGCATCCTAATCATAGGAGAGCGTGAAGTAGACCAAGGATTCGGGAGGCTTACTGTGTGCCACTAGAGCATATTACAAGTGCTTAGGAAATGCTTGCTTCAGGGTTGGGGAGATAGCTCAGTGCTTAAAGACGCTTGCCTGCAAAGTCTGTTGGTCTGGGTTCAATTCCCCAGTACTCATGTAAAGTCAGACCAGAGTGGCATATGCATCTGGAGTTGATCTGCAATGGCAAAAGGCACATCCATATTCTCTCTCTCTCTCATTCAAACAAAAATATTTTAAAGAGAAAAAATGCTTCATTATTTTTCTCCTATTCCGTGTGTGTGTGTGTGTGTGTGTGTGTGTGTGTGTGTGCAAATGTGTGTGGCCTGCGGGTACTTGCACAGATGCCAGAAAATGTCGGGCACTCTCCTCTATGGCTGTTCTGCCATACTTCCCTAAGACAGGGAGACCTTAGAGCTTGCCATTTGCAGTTAGACTGGTTGGCCAAGGGGGTCCCAGTGATCCTCCTGTCGCCACCATTTAGCACTGGGGTTACAGGCATGTGTGGCCATGCCTGGCTTTCTGGTTGAGTTGGGAACTGAACTCATCATGCTTGTGCAACAAGTGCTCTTACCTACTGAGCAGCTCTCCAGCCCAGGAAATGCTTTCCGATAACCCCACACCTATTCTCAAACTCTTGAAGCAGCGGGATCTCTACTAAGTACTGATTACAGTTCTCTACCCAAGTCAGAATTTTCAAATTATTAAGTCAATAATTTTAAATCAGCCTGGCATAGTGGTGCATGAATTTAGTCCTAGCACTTGGGAGGCAGAGGTAGGAGGACTACTATGAGTTTAAGGCCAGCTTGTGGCTACAGAGTGAATTTCAGGTCAGCCAAAGCTAGAGTAAGACTGTGTTTCAAAAAAAAAAAACCAAACAAACAAATTTTAAATCAATGAAGAGCAGCAGGGGAGATGGTTCAGTGGATAAAGCACTTGGCATGTAAACATGAATTCCTAAGTTTGGAACCATAGCACCTACATTAAAAACAAACAAGCCAGGTGTGGTGGCACATGCCTTTAATCCCAGCACTGGGGAGGCAGAGGTAGGAGGATCACCGTGAGTTCAAGGTTCAAGGCCACCCTGAGACTACATAGTGAATTCCAGGTCAGCCTGGGCTAGAGTGAGACCCTACCTCAAAAAAAAAAGAAAAACAGCTGGATGCTGAAGCCAGCACTGGTTACTCCAGCCATGCAGATGTGTGAGGAGGGAGGTGGAGACACAGAACCTGAAGGAGGAAGCCCAGGGGCCAGCTAGCCTGGCAAATACAGCAATGAACAATGTGAGACCCTGCCTCTAAGCAGGTGGAAGGTGAGGACCCACACCTGAACTTATCCTCTGCACTGCGAAACCTGTGCACATGCACTCACATACATGAACAAACATGCAACACCAAAAAATACAAAACAAAGGAAACAGAAGAAAAGCAGGAGAAACCTGGATGGATAGGGTTCACTCCTTAAACACAGATCAGACACATTCATGCCAGGAGGACACTGGCACCGGGATACATACAAAGACCTGGTCAATGTCCCTTCTGATGTCTGCAACAATCTGGGCGCTGTCGCCACGTGCCAACACAGCGTCTAGGGAGTGCTGCTGAACGGACTCCAGGAGGCGGGCAGGGTGCCCAAGCCGCAGGATCCGCTGCTTGCACCAAGCCAGGCGTTCCACCAGATTGTCCACGGCGACATTGGATGGAGCGCAGCACAGAACCTGGGGACACACGCAGATTGCAATGAGGCTTCTAGCAACTTCTTTCCTAATTACTCCATTAATCAGTACACTAAGCCAACCCACCTCAAAGGTAAGAGCAGAGCAGAGTATGCGCACTGGCAGTTACGAAGTAAACAAGACAGCATCTACAAGATATGTGGTATTCAAATTGATAACTTAAGTGTATAATCAGACCCAGAAGTTCAAAGCTATTTGTCACCAGTGCTCCAAAGCCTGTCAACAGATGGTTAACTTGACTCATCTATAAGACAGATCTCTGGGCATGTCTAGATTAGGTGAGTTGAAATGGGTTCTCCTGACTATTGGTGGCATCACCCCATGGCTGGGGGCCCTGAGAGAATAAAGTCTGACAACCCCCGGTCCTAGTCACTGGTTCCTTCCCTCACTGAACTGTTGACCAAAGTGACCCATGAGGTTCCAAAAACAAGACAGGATTCTGTCAAAGCTCTTGAATGCCCTCCCCAGGCCTGAGGCAAAACCCTGTTGCTGAAGAAACCACAGAATGCCATCAATCAACATCAAGAGACCCGTCGAGGTCCAGAATGGTAACCAGCCCCCAGATGGTAGTTAGTGTAGTGCTGGAAGGCACTGCATAAGCTGCCAGGAGAAGCTGGTCAATGACAGCGAATCAAGAAAGGAGCACTTGTGCAATGGAGGAGCCTAGGCCTGGGGGAGACAATCAACAGCTTTTAAATTCAGTCAAATATTCCACTTAGTGAGGGGGAGCTCTTAACTGGAACTGGGGATTTAGGGTGACATGCACCGGATCCCGGACTCTAGGGCTCCCAACAAAAAAATGCACTATGGGAGCGATTGACAGAGAGGCTACTAAAAATAGAATCTAGGTAATCCAGAATTGTGTATATCTGTTAACCTATACTGATCTCACTCTCCGATGGAGATTCTGTTTGTATTTTTCAGAATGCAGCGAGAGCTGTGCCCCATCTAACCATACCAACCAACCGCAGGCCCATAGCTAAGATCCTGGCAAGAGATGAGCCACCACAGTCATATAGTGGAGGACCCATATGGAATCCTGCAGAGAATGATGGGATGAACAAGGGACCCACAGCCACAGCCATTTAATCAACAAAGGATAACCCAGTGAGACAGCATTCATCTCCCTCAGCTTCCTGACTGTGGGCACATGACCAGCTGCTTCATATCCCTGCCGCCATGCCTTCTCTGCCATGCTGGACTGCATCCACTTAAGAACTGTAAGCCACAATCAGCCTGTGCTCCCCAAGGTTGCTTCTTGTAAGTTTTTGTTCAGCAATGAGATAAGTGCATGATAGAAGACTCGAGAAGATTCCAGTGGAGAGAAGCTGGCAGTTTTTCTCCCCCAGTTCTGGCCCAAAGACTATAAATAACCCCATTTCCTTTCTGTTGCAGTTACCTTCTCGTTGCTAGCACAAACACCCAACCAGAAGTAGGTGAGGAGGGAAAAAGAGACTGCTCAGTGGTTAAGGCGCTTGCCTGTAGAGCCTTACAACCTGAGTCTCATCCCGCAATACCCAGATGCATGAAGTGGCACATGTATCTGGAGTTCATTTGTAATGGCTAGAGGCCCTGGAGCACCCATTCTTTTTGTCTTTCTCTTTCTCTGCTTGTAAATAAATAAATAAATATAGACTTTTAAAACAATTTACAGGTTCCCTGTGCCCTGAAATAACCTGGGACTGGGTCATTCCTCATAGCACCAAGCACATCGTTTTACCAGCTGACAAAAACAGATGAGGGGATCTCTCTGAGTGGCTCCATCTTGTTTTTGCAACTGCAGCACCACTGTTAGAAGCAGGTGGCCACATGCAAATGACAGTCCCCACATACCCCACCCCATGTCTGCCACCTCCACCCCTATTGATGCGGTCAATGTGTGAACACAGGTGTGCAGTCTCAAAGCATACTGAAACACAAGTTGTCAAATGAGCGCTGCCAGCAGGTTATCTTTTCTTGCTAGTTTCAAATATCATAGAGACACTCACTGTAGGGAAACTTGTGGACACAGATTTTGAAGTGAATGACAGGTCTCGAGAGTGGTAGATCTGCCCAATCACTGCCATTCATGACAGCTCAACCGGGCCACAGAGCTGTTCCTTGTCTGTACACAGCTTCTGCCAGCACTCGGGGTTCTGTGACTGCACAAAGCACACCCTGAGAAGAGCCTAGTCCCTAAGCAGCACCAACTAAGGCCAACCTAGAAAGGTGCCCCATCGCCACTGCGGCCCTCACCGCCCCTAATGTCGTTCCACACCACAAAGACCACCTTAACATTTGGGGTTTTTTTCTTTTTTTTCAAGGAAGGGTCTCACTCTAGCCCAGGCTGACCTGGAATTTACTATGTAGTCTCAGGGTGGCCTCAAACTCAAGGCTATCCTCCTACCTCCCAAGTGCTGGGACTAAAGGCATGCCCCACCACGCCTGGCACAGAAAGACCACCATAAGAAACTCTCCACAGGCTCAGATCCATGATGACTCATGCCAACAAGATCCCTCTCCTCAGCCATCAAGGAGCTAAGTGACGATACTGTGCAAGTGTGCTGACCATCTCAGAAAGGCAGCAGTCTGTGCATGACACACGTATGTCATGTCAATCACCCACACATCTGATCAACTGCAGTACAAACGCCTCCCCAACCTGATGCAGGGCTCCTCCAGAACCCTGGTCAACTCCATGCCGCCAGCACAGCAAGGGAGCCTAACTGGGGTCTAGCCCACAACAAAGGTTCTGCATCTCCAGAGCCTCCAGGAACTTTTCCCATTCACCCAGACAGCTGCTCCTGTATAAGTAGTCCCATGTCTGTGGGGCTGTCAGACATCAGCCCGATAGTCACTCAACATACACATGCTCAGGGACAACCCTGGGCAGCCCTGCCAGAGCTGAGCTGGAACCCTCCTGAGCACACTGGGCTTGACAGACCAGACAGGTATGGACAAGGCTGTCCTGCCATTGCCCACCTTTAAGCCTTGTTTCACAGCTTGGAGGATTATTTCTACCACGGTGGTGGTTTTCCCAGTGCCAGGAGGTCCATGGATGATGGCAAGTTCTTTCTGGGCCAGTGCAAAGGAAACAGCTTCTTTCTGGGATGAGTCCAGGGCGGTGTTGTAGAAGGTCAGCGAGGCTACAGAAAGAAGCACTGATGTCAGATGCCAGCTCTGTGGCGCCCCTGGTTTTTCTCCTCTCAGGTGAGTACCATGCAACCAGTGCAGGGAGGGGCAGGACATGTACTCCAGGGTGAGCCACACAGCATAGAGCAGATTCCCCATGGACAGGACCCAGCAAGCTGCAGTGCACCCAGCCTGCTGCCAGCTTTCATGCCACTTGGGTGCATACTGCCTCCAGCCGCTATGGCACAGGATGGTTATAAAGGGGGCCTATGTGACCCCCCCCAAAGTCTAAACAGTGGTAGTCCACAAGGCCTGCATAATATTGAACCCATCATGGGCTGGGGAGGTGGCTCACCAGTTATAGGTGCTTGCTTGCACAGCCTGCCAGCACAGGTTCAATTCCCAAGCCACCCACATAAGCCTGATGCAAAAAGTGGCACAAGCAGCTGATGTTAGTTTGTAGTGGTAAGAGGCCTGGTGTGCTGGCATGTGTGCATGCACGCACACATGTACACACACTCACACGAATAAATAAAAATTAAAGAAAATTGACTAGTATCATAGAAGACTCAATTGATGAGTTTCTTCTGTTCTACCCTTGACAATAGGTGCTACGGTTGAACAGCTCTGGCCACAGACACCCAACAGACAAGCTCCTAAGCAAAGGTCCTGACCTGGGTGGTTTTTGGTGTGTTTTCTTGTTGTTTTTTTGATGTGAGGTTTCATGAGTCAAGGCTGCCCTAAACTCATTATGTAGTCCCAGGCTGGCTTGAACTTATGGTGATCCCCCTACCTCAGCTTCCCAAATGCTGGAATTAAAGGCATGTGCCACCATGCCCGGCTGACCTGGATGTTTCATGAGAAGAAACAAATAGGTAAAACCATCACAAGAGTAGACTGTGGGTCAATGCAGGCACCATTGAATCCAAAGTTTCTGGCATGTTCTACAGCACACATCTTGATCCTTAAATAACAACTACAATCAAAACACACCAAGTTTCTTAAGACAGCTAAATGAAGACGTGGTAGAAAGACTGTAAGAGCCAAAGGAAGGGTAGGACTGCTTAACAATGCAAACTTCCAGACACAAAATGGCCTTGAGATTCATGACTTCACAGTGCCTGATAATACCTACACATAATGGGAAGAAAAGATGATGACACCGAAATAAAACAGAGACTGAGAGGGAAAAGAGATATGGGGGAGGGTAGGGAGGGAATCACAATGGTTTATGGTATATAATTATGGAAGCTATCAATAAAAAGTTAAAAAAAAAAAACTACAAAAACTCCCCTTCCCCCTGCCCCAAAAACATCTAATAAATTTCTGAGCCAGGGAGCACTTCCAGCAAAGGCAGAGGATCAGGAATTCAAGGTCCATCTCAGCTACAGAGCAAGCCAACCTGAGGTATGTGAAATCCTAGCTCATACAAACAAAAAACCTGGGTGGGGAGATGGCTCGGGTTATTAAATAAATAAACCAAAACACACAAAACAAAACCTCAAATACAGGCAAGGAGGCACACGCCTATATTCCCAGCACTTGGGAGGTGGAGGCAGGAGGATGGGAAGTTCAAGGCCAGCTGGGCTACATAGTATGTTCTGGAAGGAGCTACTTCTTCAGTACTGAGTACAGGGGCATGGCCTGGAACAGGCAAGCCATTTAGAGAAACACATCCAAACATGTCCAGGTAGATTTCAAACCCAAATGCTTGCTAAAATAAATAGCTCAAGGTCACAGTGTCCTTGATAACTTCAGCAGGAATTTCAATTAAATAAAAATGTGCTTACGTATTTCACTGGCAGGACTCGGGGGAGATCCACCCAGTAGGACCTCTATGAGGGAGGATGCAGGCCCAGAGTGGAACTTCTTTAGCGTCATCAGAGCTCTGCAAGAGATGAAGAAGGGATGGGAGCCAAAATAAGGAGTGTGGGGATATCATCTCACTCAAGGCACACAATACACCCCCCCCCCTGCTTTTTTTTTCCAAGATAGGGTCTCACTCTAGCCCAGGCTGACCTGGAATTTACTATGCAGTCTCAGGCTGGCTTCAAACTCATGGTGATCCTCTTGCCTCTGCCTCCTGAGTGCTAGAATAAAGGCGTGCACCACCACGCCCGGCTAACCCTTTATTTTTAATCTTTCTATTTGACGTATGATGTATGTGTGTATGAGTGCAGATCTGTGTTTGCCATTGCATATGAGGTCAGAGGACAACCCCTGAGTGTCAGTCTTTGACTTCCATCTTGTTTGAAACAGAGTCTCTTGTTTGTTTGTCACCAATAGAAACACCAGGCTGGGGCTGGAGAGATGGCTCAGTGGTTAAAGGCACTTGCTTACGAAGCCTGATGGTCCAGGTTCAATTCTCTAGTACTCACGTAAAGCCAGATACACAAAGTAGTAGTGCACATATCACAAAACACCAGGCTGGCTGGCCAGCAAGCTTCTGGGATTATTCTGTTTCCATCTCCCATCTCATTGGAATTACAGACACTTGTTCCTGCATCCAGCTTTAACCTCGGTGCTGGGGATCCATACTCTGGTCATCAAGCTTGGGCAGCCATCTATACCCACTGAGCCTCACAGGACACCCTTAACCAAACAGGGCCACTCCCTCATCAGCAGAAGTGTAGAAGCTTGTGAGTCATGTTTAAGGAAAACATCCCTTCTGACTCCCAACCAGAAACACTTACTTTTTCAGTCGTTTGTAAGTGACATCATTGGCAAGCTTCAACAGTCTGTAGATGCTGTCTCGGTCTATGCTCAACTGGAAGTCATGGGTCTCATCAAAGGCCACTGTGACTGATTTCTGGGTGATGCGGGTCAGGACCCCAGTGGCCAGCTGACTGTCTTCATTGGTAGTATCATATAGACCCACGATATCGCCTGTAAAAAAACAAAACTCAGCTAAATATTATGGCATGTAACAAACTTCCATATATTTAAAATATTATATTTTTTGTACTTTCCTTTTTTTTTTTGCAATGACAGGGATGGGAACCAGAGCCTCATGTATGCTACCCTGAAGCTCACCCCAGTAGTCCCTCTTTAGTACTATGATAGTTTTTTGGGGGTTGTTGTTTTGGCTTTTCAAGGTAGGATCTCACTCTAGCCCAGGTTGACCTGGAATTCACTCTCAGGCTGGCCTCAAACTCACAGTGATCCTCCAATCTCTGCCTTTAATAGGATTAAAGGCACGTGCCACCACACCCAGAAATACTGTCTTTTTTTCCCTTTTTTTTTTTTTTTTTTTTTTTTTAGTATTGTCTTTTTGGTGTGTGTGTGTATGTGTGTGTGTGTTCATGTGTATGAGTTTAGACACACACACCCCACAGTGTGCATACGGAGGTCAGAGGATAGCTTTTAGGCATTAGTCCTTGCCTTCCACCTTGGTCTTTGAGCCAAGATCTCTTGTTCTCATTGATGGTCACTGCTGCAATCACCAGGTTAGCTGGTCCATGAGCTTCCAGAAAATCTTCCTGTCTCTGCCTCCCATCTGATTGTTGGTATGCTGAGATCACAGAAGACAACACAGTTTCCAGGGCTCTGGTTTGAGCAGCACTCTGCCATCTCCCCAGCCTCACTTCTGTTGTTTAGAAACAGTCTCATGTACACCAGGCTGGCTTTAGGCTCACTATTTAGCCAAAGATGACCTTGAATCCTGAAGCTTTAGCCTCCACCTCTCAAGTGCCACCATGCCTGGCTGCGTTACTTTGAGTAAATGAAATCAGTAAACACAGATGTTGGGCTGGGAGATGGCTCAGTGGATAAAGTGCTTACCACACAAGTGAGAGGACTAGGGTTTGGATCCCAGCACCCATGAGATGCCAAGTAGGAGTGGTGGCCCACCTGTAATCCCAGTACTTGGGAGGCACAGATGAGAGATTCCCTGAGTAAGCTGGCTAGTTGAATTAGTGAAGTCTGAGTTCAGGTAAGATAACCTGCCTCAGTAAATAAAGTGGAGAGCTATCTGAGACAATACCCAGAGTCAACCTCAGGCCTCCACAGGCACACACATGCAAACAGGCCTACACACATACAAAAAACAAATGCTGAACTAATACCTAAATAACATGTAAAAATTTACTTGAGGTCAGAGAAGCCTGGACATCAACAGTATCCTCAAAGATTATGAATCAAATCTTAAAGGAGGAAAGAGGACTCATCGGTTAAAACACTTATCTGCAAAGCTTAAGGACCCGAGTTTGGTTTCCTAGTACCCACAAAAAGCCAGATGCACCAAGTGGCGCATGCATCTGGAGTTTGTTTACAGCGGACAGAGGACCTGGTGCGCCCACTCATATTCTCTCTCTCTCCCTTCAGATTAATTAAAGGAGAGAAACCACAAATATCAATCTTCCACGATGCATTGAAACTTGTGTGTTTGGGTGGAAAGCCTGGTTTCTCCAGCTAGCCAAAGCCTCGGAGGGTGTGTAGGGCTAAACTGCTCCCATGTGATGCTGAGAAGAAACACTCAGAAGAGGACAAAGCCAAGAAAGAATGGGGGGGTAACACCCCTGTGACTCCAGCTCATGGGAGGTGGAGGCAGGAAGATGAAGAATTCAAGACCATCCTCAGCTACATAACAAGTTTAAGGTCAGTTTTGGCTACGTGAGATTCTGGAAAAGAGAGGGAAAGGGAGAAGGAAAGGGGAGGGAGAGGGGAAGGAGAAAGTTCAGAGTCATCTTCAGCTATACTGAGTTCAAGGTCAGCCTGGGCTACATGAGACCTTGTCTCAAAAGAAAATCAAAAATAGGGCCTGCTTCAGAGAGATTGATTGCTCAGTGGTTAAAGGTGCTTGCTTGCAAAGTCTGCTGGCCCAGGTTTAATGCCCCAGACACCCACATAAAGCCTTGTTGGGCATTTGATTGTAATGGCAAGAGACCCTGGAGTAACCATGCATACACAAATACACACACACAGATACACACACACACACACACACACACACACACACATATACACATAATTTTTTTTGAAAATCAAAAACAATAGCAGCAACAAAAACAGCCATGTGAACTGTTGTGTTTCTCACTGAGTTCTTCACTCTCCACCTGAGCCGTCCTCCATCCAGGCTTTGGACAACACCAGCCTTAATTTGAAAGCCAACAATGTTCAACAAGTAACAATGGCACACCAGAAGAGAAGCTGTTACTGGGAAGTTCTGCTCCAGCTATACATTTCCTGGGCTCGAAGGTGACCAGCCGCTGTCCATATAGCCCGGTGCGCTGGCTGGATACCTGCAGCTTCAGCAAACACACGCCCCGGCTCTGGAGCTCTTTCAGAGAGCTGTGTTCCTGCCAGGACCTGAAAGACATCCAGATGCTCGCTTCAGAGTTTGTGCCTTTACTGGTTTCTACTCCTGCCTGTGCAGGGAAAAAAAAAAGAGGGAAAGGGAATGTGCATGGGCACCAAGATGCCCCGAGCCTATCCCTCCCCTAGACCAGAGGAACAGAAGGTTCCTACCCAACCTTCTCCACGTTACCTAAGACAGAACCTCACCTCCAACCCACCACCAGACTCCCACCCATCCCTAAGTCCTGTGGGGCCGCCTCTGCCTTCAACCCCCAATGCCTAGCCCTGGTTCAAGGCCACATTACTGCTCAACTGGACTAATCAGAACCACTGGGTATTCTCTGTTCAACTGCCAGCTCCTAAAATATTGATCTGTTCCCTTTCCTTGCTGGTAGTAGCTAAGAAAAGCACACAAGAAAACTCCCAGTGAGTTCCAAAGCCTGGCCCTGGACCACCTGGCACCTGCCTGTCCGGACCAGTCACCATCCCATCCTCTATGCTGAGAACTTTAAGATCACTTCAGTGTCTGAGCAAGGCTGGAGTGTGGGAGTCACCAGTCTTTGGGGCAAAGCCCCAGAGGCACAATCCACAAAGTCATGCAGTGATAAAGGAAGGAGCTTGGGTTATACCTTGGTCAGTGGGGGGCAAAAACTTCTTGCCCGTCATGTTCAAACGCCTCTCAACCAACCAATGGTTGCTCCTGACACCAGACACCCTGACCTTCAATCCTGACTGCACCTGTGCCAACCTGGGCCGGTGACTCATCCCCACTGTCTCCACCTCTCCTTAAAGAAACACCTCTCGAGGATGGCACGTGTTTTAAGTATGGAAGGACTAGCTCCTCCCGTCTCAGGCCCCACTGCCTCCCTGGGGAAAAGTTGTCCCCACGGCCCCTCTCCCCATCTGGCACAAACAGCAAGCCCGGTATGGGATTATGATTATTTTTTAGAGTCTCCTGCAGCCCGTGCTGGCCTGGAGCTCTCGCGGTGGCGGAGGCGGGCCGTGAACCCCGGAGCTTCGGGCGTCCGCCTCCCTCCCGAGCGCCCTTGGCGGACGGCGGGGCGGCGCAGCAGGACCCCCGGTACCTGCGCTCCTCCACCTCCGCGTCCCGCTCCAGCTCCAGCAGCTCCAGCTGCTTGGCCACGAAGTCCTCCACCGCCGACGAGGCCATCTCCGCCGCCAGCCGGCCCGGATCACCGCCGGCCCCGGGCTCCCCGCCCGGCCGGTGCGTCGACGCACGGGGTTCGCGCAGCTTCCGCTTCCGCTTCCGGCTGAAGCTGCAGAAGATGGCGGCAGCCAGGGCGGCCTCAGCGTGGACCGGTGCCCTTGGGCGGCTGGTGTCTGCGTGCAGTCGCCGCATCCTGGCCCCTTCGGGGTCCGGAGCCGGTGAGAGCACGGCGATCTAGTGAGGGAGGGGACGTGACGGGCGGTGCTCCCCACGGTCCGCCGCGCGCGCGCCGAGCTCGTGCGCCCTGAATAGCGCGTGAAAATAGGGAGTCGGAAACCCGGATTCAGACCCCGGCTTCTTCAGTCGTGTCCCAATATCGACGGCCGCCCATTGGCGGTTATATAGTTCCTACTTTACAGAGCAGCCGGCAGGTTCAGGAGTTAGGAAACTCGCCCAGGGTCACCCGGCGGGCATGGGAGGGGGGGAGGGAGAGGGGAAAGGGGGAGGGGAGCAGGGAGAGGGGGCGAGGAGGGATGCAGAGCCGGGGTGTGAACCTTTCTGGACCATCTGACAGTAAGGAAGCAGCCAATGACTGAGATCATAAAATACATAGTAACTTTGTGAAATGCCTGTAATTTTGTTACCTTGAATTTTTTTTTTTGAGGCAGGTATTGATGTAGTGGGTTAAACCAAACACCAGCAATAGACATGTGATTTATTTATTTGAGAGAAAGAGGTAGACACAGAGAGAATGGGCGCCAGGTCCTCCAACCGCTGCAAGTGAACTCCAGATATCTGGCTCTACGTTGGTACTGGGGAAATCGAAACGCCTTAACCTCCAAGCCATCTCTCCAGCCTGGATCTGTGCTTTTCATCTTAGTAATGGTGGGTCGTGTTTCTCTTGTTCCTGCAGCCCCCTTCTGGTTTGCTTCTCGAAGGTTCAGTTCGCAGAGCACTCCGTATCCACAAGGGTAATATCAAAATGTGGGTTTGGTTACTTTTCCTTTCATCCGTAGAAATGTCATTCTCAAGATAAAAGTTCCAATATTGGGCTGGGGCTGTAGATCAGTGATAAGAGTGTTTGCCCAGCATGCTTGAGGCCCTGGGCTCCATCACCAGCACAAATACACATATATGTCTTTCCTAACAGCTCCTGACATAGAGCTTCTGTCATAAACTCTCGGTGGCACTGTTGCCACACAGGCATTCTCAGCAGCAAAGATCCAAGTGCCTCTTTGATTCTTTACTTATATTTGTTTGTTTGCAAGCAGAGAAAGACAGAGAGAATGGGCACACCAGGGCCTCCAGCCACTGCAAATGAACTCCAGATGCCACCCTGTGCATCTGGCATTTACGTGGGTACTGGAGAATCGAACTCGGGTCATCAGGTTTTGAAGACCTTAGCCATTGAGCCATTTCTCCAGCCCCTCTTTGATTCTTGAAAGAAATAGTTGGAAAGTGGAATCTGAAAGTAAGAAGAACTGCCAAGTGGCATGTTAACTGTTCCCTCCCATCTCTCATATGAAAGGTCCTGGCCTGCCTTCCAGGCTTCATTCCCCACCTCATTCTTCCCTGTTTTTCATCTGGTCTTGCCAGACCCAGTCAAGGAGGCCAAACATCACCCAGGTCAGAGACTTTTAGCGAACAGCTCATTCCAGCTGCTTCTAAGAAGCCCCTCCAGTTCCCAGCATGGCCAAAGACCACAGAGTTCATGTTCCTAGGGGCCTCAAGACACAGAAGGGTGGAAAAGCATCCATTTGTTGTCCACAGTGTTCTCCTGTGTGCCCATAAATGACAGACAGGTATGTCCTGGTCTGAAGTCTGTCTGTTCCCCTTTGGACAGAATTCTCAGAACTCGTGGCTCCTGGTGACCTATAGTGACTGTTCTGAGAGGTCGGAATGGCACCACATAGGGTAGTGGTCCTCGGCCACTGTTGGTGTTGTGCACCCTTTACCCTCTGGGCAGCAAGCTTATACATACCCCCTCCTCCTATTTGTCACAGCCATTTCACACAGACTTTAAACTGACTAGGCTACATCGTTGTGTTTGATGTGCATTTATGAAATGATTTTTACAGATACGTTCCTAAAACATCACTGAGTTCACCACCTTGGCCCGAAGTTGTTCTGCCAGACCCAGTTGAGGAGACCAGACACCACACAGGTAAAGACTTAGCAGGGGCCAAGATGGTGGCTTTTGCAGTGCTAGCACTGGGAGGCTAAGGCAGGAGGATCACCAAGTTTGAGACCAGCCTACAGAGACCCTATCTTGAAAAAACAAAACATCCTAACAGGAATACCCTGAGAGTTCACTCTCTCCGGTCTCTGAAGTGGTGTAGGGGAGCCCTGAGATATACAGGCCCCTTCTACAGTGTTGGAGATGAAGCTGGGCCTGGAGTCCACCTGCATATTCCTAAGGCTTCTCGGAGGCCTGTGGACAGTGACTGAGGAGACAAATCATGTGGGAAACAATCCTAGGTAACTCCTAGTAAGTCCTCATGTTCAGAAGAAACTGCTGTAGTCTCTTGTGCTCTGTAGGTAAAGAAGTTCCTTGGGAAGAGGGAGGACTGGTTGGAGAGATAACAGAATGTGGATCGCCAGTATCCATGTAAAAGTGTGTTGTGGAGTCACATGCACTGGGGAGGTGGAGATAGGCTAGTCCTGGGGCTTGCTAATTAGGTGGTCTAGTTGAATTGTTGAGCTGTAGGCTCAGTGAAAGATTTATGTCTCAAAAATAAGGTGGCTGGTGGTGATATCGTTTAGTGGTCAAGCACTTACCTAGCAGAGCAAAATCCTGGATTCAGTCTCCAGTCCTGCCCCCCAAAAAAGGGTGGAGAGTGGTTAAGGAGGACCCTCTATCTACCTCTGCCTCCACACACAGCGGGCATATATCACATAGACATACTACACACATAAGAAAGAACAAAAGGCTTTGCAGGGTAAACGAGAGGGTGATTGATACATGGCACCTGCTCCACTCAGCCACCAAGATGGTCGTTGCCACAGAACAGGATGCCACACTTCTGGGTGCTTTAAGACAGCATGCTGCAGAAGGCCTCAGGCTTCTCAGGCTGCATCACTACATGGTCTGCTGTGAACTCATACTCACTGCAGTCTTCCTCCTCGGCCTCCCGAGTGCTGGTATTACAGGTGTGCACATCATGCCCTCCAGTCTGTCCCTCTTAATCAATGACAAACACGGTGAGGGTTCTTCCTCGCCTCAGAACTATAGAAATGCAGTCACTTGACCCCTCCTGCACCCATGCTTTCTAGGTAGAAGCCAGGGCTAGATGGCCTACAGTGAGCTCCCCTCACCAGGGGAGTCAGATGGGATGACTGCCCCCTGTTCTCCTGCAGAGGTTGTGAAGAAGGTGAACGACATGATCGCCACCGGCCAATATGGCCGGCTCTTTGCTGTCGTGCACTTTGCCAGCCATCAGTGGAAAGTGACTGCAGAAGACCTGATTTTAATTGAAAACGATTTAGACATCAAGTGCGGGGAGAGGATTCGGATGGAGAAGGTGAGGCTCAAGTCACTCTGTGTATTCAGGGACTCGCTCACCAAGCCTGTACCACGAAGGGTGTCTCTTCACATGTGGATGAGCCACAGTGAGCATGTGCGAGGCAGGGGGGAGGTGAGGCCTCTCCAAGAATGCACCTGGCTCAGCACTGACTCCTTCCAGGGAAACATGTTTCTTGGAGGATGAAAACATTTGCATGGCCTTATTGGTTTGCCCTGCCACCTCATCAATACATTCCCATAGGAGAATGTTTGACCACAGACATAGGAAAATTCCCAGTTGAACTTGAATGAGTTTTCCAGTCTGCGCAGGAGGTAGGTGGTCAGTTTCTACCACCAGCAGTGACTGCTGCTCTTGTGTTTAAGCAGCCAGGGTTATTTGTTTAGCTGTTTTTCATGTTTTTGAGACATGGTCTCTTGTAGCCCAGGCTAGCCTCAAACTGAACTATGTAGTCAAGAACGACTTTGGACTCTGATCCTCCTGCTGCTACCTCCCTAGTGCTGGGATTACAGGGCTGCACCGCCCCCCCAGTCCTTAGTTATTAAAACAGTGTAAGATGTATGGCTTGGTGGGGTCATGGTGTTTTGGTTTGGTATTTTGTTTTTGTTTGTTTGATTTTTGGTTTTTTTGAGCCAAGTTCTCACTCTGTAGCCTAGGCTGGCCTCAAACTCATAGCAGTCTTCCTGCCTTAGCCTCTCCAGTGCTGGAATTACAGGTGTGAGCCACCACATCCTGAAGGTTTTCTATTTTTCCTTTTTTTGCACACATATAGTAGGTGGTGTGTGTGTGTGTGTGTGTGTGTGTGATGTGTGCTCATGCATGTGCTGATGTGGGTCCTGTGGGCTTGCCTGTGGTGGGTGCCCAGAGAGCATCAGGTTTCCTCCTCCATCACTTACCCACATGTTTTTTTCTTACAATGGAATCTCTTGATTCCAGTGCTTGCTGTTAGCTAGCCCCAGCAATTCTCTGGTCTCTGTTCCTTTCTTACAGGACTAGGGTTACAGGCGTGTGTGGCCACACCCACTTTTTTATGTGGGTTCTAGAAATTCGAACTTGGGACCCCAGGCCCTTGTGTCTGCTCAGGAAGTGCACTGAACTGCTGCATCTCTCTAGTCCTTGCTGGTTTTCTTTACTATTCACCTGTGTGTTTAAGAGGTCTTGTGTGAACTCAGTTCCTCACGGTCTCTCACTCTGAGGCCTGAGAGAAACCAGATGGCTAAGAGCTGAACTCTTCCTCAAACAGCACCCGCACCTGTGGTAGCTCGAGGACAGGAACACAGTTCTTTCTGTCTGTGCTGCTAGCGGTTGTGCTGGGCACACACTACCACTGGGCTACACCCGTCCTGAGCGCATTTACATATTTATTTTGAGACAGGGTCTCACTATATGCTTGTTTAATCTCAGCATTTGGGAGACTGGGTAAGAGGAGCCCCATGAGTTGGAGACTAGCCTGGGCTACATGAGACCCTTTCTACAAACTCACAGTTCAGATGGAAGGTGACCATGGTTTTTACATTGTGCTGCTCAGCCCAGGGCAGACCATAGGCCCACTCCATCTCTGATTGGCTTCCCCAGCTGCTCAGGGTTGGATAATGAGACAGCAGATCGGTCCTGCCATGGTGTTCTCAACTTTATGTCACCAGAACTTGCTCATTTTTTGATTTTTTTGGTGAGCTAATGAGTAAGTGTTCCCGTTTTCTTTTTTCAGGTCCTGCTGGTTGGGGCAGACAACTTCACACTCCTTGGCAAACCGCTCCTTGGGTAATGTGCTATTGAACACTGAGCTTTGTGGGGGGCCCAGGCTGGTGTGTCAGCCTTTGTGGGGCTATGGGTGCATCACTGTCCATGCTAAGCACAACACGTTCCTCTGTGATCTTAGTGGGCTTTTGGTGTCCCAGGAAGAGACAGATTCGTTACAGTATGGCCTTAAAGATACTTTCCAAGGGCTGGAGAGATGGCTCAGTGGTTAAGGCAGAAGGACATGAGTTAATTCC
>PVHP010035246.1:0-18595 GCA_004024765.1 Zapus hudsonius | reverse complement strand
GAGAGAGAGAGAGAGAGAGAGAGAGAGAGAGAGAGAGAGAGAGAGAGAGAGAGAGAGAGAGAGAGAGAGAGAGAGAGAGAGAGAGAGAGAGAGAGAGAGAGAGAGAGAGAGAGAGAGAGAGAGAGAGAGAGAGAGAGAGAGAGGACTCTAACCCTTGCAAACAAGCTCCTGAGATGCTTGCAACACTTTATGGCTTATGCACATAAACATCTTATGCACAACACATCTGGCTTATGCGGGTATTTTTGAATCAAATACAGGCACTGGAGGCAAGCACCTTAACCACTGAGGCATCTCTACAGCCCATTCAGGCAAGTAATCAAGTGCTTTGAGAGAAGCCTGTCATGATTTAGGAATCTCATAGGTCTCTCTGACCAACAGCTCAATGTGAGATATAACCAATTTCTGTCATAGGGACTTACAAACCAGAGCCAATTTTTTTAGGATTAGGCTTCATCCCAGCCTCTCCTAGGCCCTTCTGTCTGATGATCCCCCCCATAATTCTATTGAAGGTTATACCTTAAATTTTTTTTTAACTTTTTTTTCCAGGTAGGGTTTTGCTGTAGCCCAGGCTGGCCTGGAATTCACCTAAGCATATGTAGTCTCCAGCAATAGGGTCTTACTATCTAGTTCTGGTGGGCAAACAAGAGGGATGGAAATAGCCTGTAATGTTTTAGGGGGATTAAGGGCCTTCCTGACCAACATCTCACTGGAACATTTCTCACCCTAGACACTAAAATTTTCTTGTAACAATCTATGGCTTCTGGCTTATGGACACAGCATGATCTACCCTACATGGTACTTCTACCCAAACTCTCTCTTTTTTTGAACATATATGATATTTAGATAGCAAATAAGAAGGTTCCATATGGCTTATTCATGACATCTTTATTTTGATTAACCCCTTCCCACTGCACTTATTAATCTCTTCCTCTGGCCCCAATTAAATCAATGCTGTGGAGACTTTTCAAAAAAAACTTTATTTAAATATGCATGTGTGTGCAAGTGTGTGTGTGAATGCCTGCATGCATGTGCATACCAGGGCCTCTTGTTGCTGCACATGAACACCAGGCACTTGCATCACTTTTTACATCTGGCTTAAGTGGGTACTTAGGAAATGAACACAAACTAGCAGGCTTTGAAAGCAAATACTTTTAACTGCTGACCCATCTTTCCAGCCCCAAGGACTTTTAAAGTTGGATAGAATGCATTTTGCATTATGACATGGCCACAGTCAATCAGGGCTAGGGTCAGAATAAATGTAAAATATCTCCTATTGACTCTTGAGTTTGAATACTTGATCCCCAGTTGGTGACACTGTTTAGGAAGTTTGTAGAACCTTTAGGAGGTGTGTGCTTGCTGGAAGAAATATGTCACTGGGGTGCAGGCCTTGAGGTTTTGTTGTCCAGCCCTGCTTGATGCCTTTTAGCTTTTCTACATTCTTGCTGATGTGAAGATATGACACTAGCTGTCTGATCCTGCCATGCTTCCCCACCATGATAGAAACTTCCCCTTGAAACTGTAAACTGAAATAAACCCTTTCCTTGATAAGCTGTTTCTGGTTGGATATTGGTCCCAGTGATGAGTCCTAGTGACAGGGGACCATGGAGAGCCTAATACTCAGCCCGGTCCTCCTGGCCCAAGTGTGTTGTTACTGAGGGGTGCCATGCCTCTGGATAGTGAGAGCCCCACCACGGCTCTCACAATCCTTCCGCCCCCCTCTTACGCTCAGGTCCCTGAGTCGTGGTGGGTGAGTATTAAGGCTGCTTTAATGTTGTGCACTTAGGGGACTTTGTGTTGAAAATTGTTGGTTTCTGTCCTCCTGGCTTATCCTGTGTTGATTGAATGGCTGTGGCTCTGGGTCCCTTGTTCATCCCGTCATTCTCTGCGGGACTCCATATGAATCCTCCACGGTATGACTGTGGTGACTCATCTCTTGCAAGAATCTCTGCTATCAGCCTACAGTCATTTGGTAGGGTTATATGGGCCAAAACTCTCTTGCTGCATCCTGAAAAATACAAACATAATCTCCATCGGAGTGTGAGGTCAGTATAAGTTAAACAAATATACACAATTCTGGATTACCTAGATTCTATTTTTAGTAGCCTCCCCATCAATCAGTCCCATAGTGCATCTTTTCTTGGGAGCCCAAGAATACGGGATCCAGTGCATATCGCACTGATTCCCCAGTTCCACTCACTGAGTGGAATATTTGGCCAAATTTAAAAGCTGTTGATTGTATCCCCCAGGCCCAGGCTCCTCCATTGCACTAGTGATCCTTTCTTGGATCGCTGTTCTCCCAGTAGGAGGTGTGGTCAGCCTACTCATGGCCTTAGTCTGTGTTTCATGCCAGTGATCTCTGTTTACTCCAGTGTCATTGATCAGCTTCCCCTGGCAGCTTGTGCAGTGCCTTGTAGCACTGCATTAACTACCATCTGGGGGCTGAATATCTCGTGAAGTATCTTCTGAAGGTTTGGCTTTGTTTTCAAGTAACTGTAGAGCTGGTTAGTTTCATGGAATACTTTGATTTCTCCCTCTATTATGATGGATAACTTTGCTGGGTACAGTAGTCTAGGTTGGAATCCGTACTTCTTTAGGCCTAGGATCGCTTTGTTCTAAGCTCTCCTGGCTTTTAAAGTTTCTGTGGAGAAGTCTGACGTGATTCTGATGGGTTTTCCTTTATACGTGAGTTTCCTTTCTCTCGTTGCTCTAAGGACTCTCTCTTTATCCTCAATGTTTGGAATTGTAAAAATGATATGCCTTGGGGTGTTCCTCCTTTGGTCCAATTTGTTTGGGGTCCTCTGTATCTCTTTTAGCCGACATGTGATCTGTGCTATCTTATCCACTTTTCTACTGCTGTAACATAAAGCCACAGAATGGATACATTATAAAGAAAAGAAGCTAGTATTTTTTAAGGTTTTTAAGTCCAGGAAGGAGAGAGAGAGGGGGGAGGGAGGGAGGGACGGATAGAGGGAGGGAGAATAGTTGCTTTGTTCATTCAGTTCTGTCTCCATAGCTTGGATTTCCTTTTATCATTTTAATTTTTATTTACTTGCACACACACACATATGCACAAACACCTGTGCCTGGCCTGTCTGGGTTGCTTGGTTAACAGGCTTTGCAAGCAAGCACTGTTAAACACTGAGCCATCTCCCCAGCCCCCCTCCATACCTTGGGCTTTCATCTTGCTGCCATAGTGAGAACCACAGCCTGCTTACCAAGTTGGGAAAACCCTTCTCCCAGGCTGGAGTGTCTGTGGGGGACCTCTTATCCTTTCTGTGGCCTTAGTTGTCCTGTTCTCCAGTTTGGCCTTCCCGCCATCCTCCCTCTCCATTCCCTCATGTTCTCCTAACTCTTTAGTATGTCATTGCTGCTTAAAATTCTCCTCAAGGGAATCTGCTTTTGGATATCTGAGTGAGAGTGAGGGGAGGGAGTCGCCCAGACTCCAGATCCAAGGTTTTCTTTCTCTCTGATATCCTTAACACAGTTAAATACACAGGGATCAGCCATGAGGGGTTCACATGAGCAGCTGAAGAATTCAAACAGTGATAAATTAATAACTAAAATAATCAAGAGTTAGTTCTCTGAAAAGTTTTGAAACACAGTTCACAGCTATACTTACAAACCTGCTCTGATCTTGTCCAGATGCTCCCTCCCACGTACACTTATATTCCTCTTTCTCTGCAACCTCCCCATTGTCTTTCTTAGCACTTTTTCACAAATCAGAATTAAGCTTTCTGTCCACAACCTATAAACCTTCCAATTTGAGAAGCAGGGGAAGGAATGATAAGGTATGGGAGGAGAATGGAAGACTATGAACACTGTGTAGTAAATGTATATATATATATATATATATATATATATATATATATATATATATATACATTTAATATATATTAAAGCATGTAATGTTACAAAATAGATTTTAAATGAATGCTTCAATACTGTCTTGCATATAATAGTAAATATGAGAATTCTAAGCCAGGTGAAGTGGTGCACACCTTTAATCATAGCACTTGGGAGGCAGAGTTAGGAGGATTGCAATGAGATTGAAGGCACCCTAAGACTACATAGTGAATTCCATGTCAGCTTGGGATAGAGTGAAACTGTACCTCAAAAAAACCAATAATAATAATAATAACAATAATAATAATAATGTAAATAAAAGAAATTTTCAAGAAAAACTAAAATATTTTGTTATACTGTTTCTTAAAAGGCAAAATACAAATTTTGAAGAAATTATTTAACAAACATTATTTTCTTTAAAACCTTTTTAATGACAGCTTCCATAATTGTAGACAATAAACCATGATGATTCCCTCCCCAACACTTCTTCCCCTTCTCAATTAGTCTCTATTTTGTTTCATTATCATAAACTTTTCCTCCTATTTTGGTCTTAAGAAGGTAGTGTTGGGCACTGCAAAGCCATGAATATGAAGTCCATTTTGTGTCTGAAAGATTGAATTGTAAGCAGTCCTACCCTTCCTTTGGCTCTTACAATCTTTCCTTCACCCTGAGTCCTGAGAGGTGCAATAAAGACATCCCAGTGCTGAACACTCCACTGTCACTCCTACTTGGGATTATGGTGTCTTTTGAGTTATCCCAGTGGTCACTGCCATCTGAAAAGAGAAGCTTCTCTAAGTGAAATAAAAGTAAAGTGAGCATAGCATTAATACATGGGTATGCACATCTATAAAACAGTGTTCATAAGGCAGTTTGGTAGGTATAATATAGGCATTTATCCAGAAAATAGCTGGAATTACTGCCTTAGGGCTCATGACCTCCCCTGCTATGGCTTTTGACTAGGACTTCAGTATCAGGCATATATTCCCTTCTGTGGAGCAGGCCTATAGTCCAATTGAAGAGTGGTTGATTTCCCCCATAACAGACATGCTACTATTGCACCAGTTGGCACATTTGGCCTGGCTGGCCAGTCCTAAGTCTTATTAGGTCCATTGCCATTTACCACCATTGATGACTTCTCTCTCCCATGGGGCTGCATTCAGCCTTAGGTTTTTCAAGCTGTCACCTGGTTAACAGGGAGGAGGTTTCCAGCTCAGTTCCAGCTTGATTTTCCATTGA
This sequence comes from Zapus hudsonius, assembly GCA_004024765.1. NCBI lineage: Eukaryota > Metazoa > Chordata > Mammalia > Rodentia > Dipodidae > Zapus > Zapus hudsonius. The sequence continues at coordinate 13,513 of PVHP010035246.1, read as the reverse complement.
CCTGAAGCCCAAGTCTGTGTGGTCTTCATCCATAGGGTCTTACCATCTTATTCTGGTGGGCAACCAAGAGCCTTGGCAATGTTCTATAATGTTCTGGGGGCTTCAGGAACTTCCCTGGCCAAGAATTCACTGGAAGATATCCCAACCCTGGCACTGAAATCTTTCAAGTAACAACCTCTGGCTTCTGGCTGTGCTATCATCCAAAGAAGTATGTTTTCATTTGCTTTATTCTAAACCTCTTAAATTTTAGTTAACCCTACTCCCATCCTTCCTTTACTCAATAGCCTTCCCTTTACATCACTTAGGCTATTGCACCCTCAGTAAAATTATCATTTACTTACATGTAACAATACCTTCCCTTAATTCTCCCCTCTCCTCCCTCCCTCATAGCCCCTTTCTAGCTCGCTGGCCTCTACTACTGACTTTTACTCCAACTCACATATAAATCTAAACATTTGTAGCTAGGATCTGCATATGAGAGAGAACATGTGGCATCTTGCTTTCTGGGCCTGGGGAACCTCACTTAGTGTAATCCTTTTCAGATTCATCCAATTCCCTGCAAACTTTCTTGATCACTGAATAGAACTCCATTGTATAAATGAACCACATCTTCATGATCCATTCATCAGTTGAGGGACATCTAGGCTGGGTCCATTTCCTAGCTATTGTGATATATAGAGGCATAATAAACATGGACTAGAAAGTATCTCCAAGGTAGTGAATAGAGTCATTAGGATATATGCCAAGAAGTTGTATACCTAAGTCATATGGTAAACCTATTTTCAGCTGTCTCAGGAAACTCCACACTGCTTTCCTCAATGGCTGTACCAGTTTACATTCCCACCAGCAGAGTAGAAAAGTTCCTATTTTTCCACATCCTCACCAGAATTGTTCTTTGTTTTCTTGCCATTCTGACAGGAGTGAGATGGAATCTCAGAGTAGTTTAAATTTTCATTTCCCAGATGGCAAAGGAGATAAAGCATGTGTTTAGATGTTTAAAGGCTATATGTATTTCTTCTTTTGAGAATGCTCTATTCAGTTCTGTAGCCCATTTCTTGATTGGGTTGTTTGATTATTACTTAGTTTTTTGAGTTCTTTGCAAATTCTGTATATTAATCCTCTGTCAGATGTATAGCTGGCAAAGATTTTCTCCCATTGAGTAAGTTGCCTCTTTGCACTATTTGCAGGTGTCCTTTGCTGTACAAAAGCATTTTTTAATTTCATGAGGTCCCAATTATTAATTAGAGGTTTTACTTTCTGAGCAACTGGGGTTATATTCAGGAAGTCCTTGCGTATGCCAGTATTTTGAAGTATTTCCCCTAATTTTTCCAGTAGCAGTTTCAGAGTTTCAGGTCTGATATTAAGGTCTTTGATCCATTTGGACTTGATTCTTGTGTATGGAGAGAGATAAGGATCTATTTTCATCTTCCTACATATAAATATCCAGTTTTCCTGCACAATTTTTTAAAGAGTCTGTCTTTTCTCTAATGAATATTTTTTTCAAATAATCAGATGGCTGTAACTGGATTTGAATCAGGGTCCTTTATTCTATTCCGTCGATCAACATGTATCTGTTTTTGTGCCAGTACCATGCTGTTTTTCTTACTATGGTTCTGTAATATATCTTAAAATCAAGTATGGTGATGCCACCAGCCTTAGCTTTGTTGCATAGAATATTTTTGGCTATTTGAGGTTGTTTTATGATTCCAAATGAATTTTAGGATTGTTTTTTCTATTTTGGTGAAGAATGTCATTGGAATTTTGATGGGGACTACATTAAATGTGTAGATTGCTTGTAGTATGAATGACATTTTCACAATATTGATTCTTCCAATCCAAGAACATGGGATGACTTTCCATTTTCTAGTATCTTCTGCAATTTTTTTTCTTGTATGTTTTAAAGTTTTCATTGTATATATCCTTTACTTCCTTGGTTAGGTTTATTTGGAAGTACCTTATTCATTTATTGCATATATTTTTTGAGGAAACTATGAAAGAGAGTGTTTCCTTGATTTCATCTTTAGCCTGTTATTGGTAGCATATAGGAAGGCTACTGACTTCCATGGGTTAATTTTATATCCTCCTATGTCGATAGAAGTGTTTATCAGCTCTAACAGTTTGCTGATAGTCTTTAGGGTCTCTTATGTATAGAATCATATCATCTGCAAATAATAATAATTTGATTTCTTCCTTTCCAATTTGTGTCACTTTTATTTGTATCTCCTGCCTAATTACTATAGCTAAGACTTCCAGTATGATATTAAATAAAGGTGAGGACAGTGGATACCCTTGACTGGTTCCTGATTTTAGGGAATTGTTTCAAGTTTTTTTTTTCCCATTTAGTATAATGTTGGCTATAAGATTGTCATAAATGGCCTTTATTGTGTTGAGATACTTTCCTTCTATTCACACTTTCTTTAGGACTCTTACCATGAAGGGATTTTGGATTTTGTCAAATGCCTTTTCTGCATCTATTAAAATTATCATTTGATTTTTGTCTTTCAGTTCATTTATATAGTATATTACATTTATCAATTTGCATATGTTGAATCATCCCTGTATCTCTGGGATAAAACCTACCTGGTTGGGGTGAATGATGTTTTTGATGTATTCCTGTATTGTTTGCCAGTATTTTGTTTAGAATATTTGCATCTTTATTCATGAGGGAATTATTCTGTCTTTGTCTGGTTTTGTTAACAGGAAAATACTGGCTTTGTGGAAGTTTGGTTGAAATACCATATTCCAACCTTTCACCCTAAGGACGTGTCTATATTTTATGGAAGTGTGTGTTTCTTTGAGGCAACAAGCAGAAGGATCCTGCCTTTGAATTCAGTCTGTCTTATGTCTTTATGTTGGAGTGTAGAGGCCACTGATGTTATTATTGAAATGTATGTTTTTATTCCTGCCATTTTTTGCTTTTTTCCTTAACTTTCTTTTATTACCTATTATTTGAATATGGTTTATTTTTTTCTGTTTTCTCCTTTATGTGCTTTTCTATCTCTTTAGTCTGAGGGATCCTTTCATATATTTTCTGTATGCTGGATTTGTAGATTATATATATATAATATATATATATATATATATATATATATATATATATATATATATATATATATATATATAATTATATATAATATATATATTATTATATATATAATAATTATATAATATAATAATAATATATATAAATTAGCCCATCTTTGTTGTGGAACGTCCTTATTTCACTTTCATTTGGGATCGATAGCTTTGCCTGATATACAATCTTGGTTGACCATTGTTATCTTTCAGAACTTGGCATACATCACCCAAGCCCTTCTGGTTTGTATTGAGAAACCTGATGCTATCCTGATGGGATTGCCTTTATCAGTTACATGATGCTTCTCATCTACTGTTTCCAGTATATATAATATTTGATCTGTGTGTTCAGTAGTTTAATTATAATATGGAGTGGAGAGGTTCTTCCCTGGTTTTGTCTGTTTGGTATTCTAAACGCTTCCTGTATCTGCATTGCCACCACTTTCCCTTTTGGGGGTAAATTCTCTTCTATGATTTTGACAAAATTGGATGTGCCCTTAGATTGAAATTCTTCTCCCTCCACTATTCCCTGAATTCTCAAGTTTGATCTCTTCATAGTATCTCAAATTTCTTGAAATTCCCATTCATACCTTCCTATCAGTTTGTGTTTTTCTTTGTTGGACTGATTGACTTCTGGCACCTTGTCTTCCAGTTTAGATATCCTGTCTTCCCATTGATCCACTCTATTGATGAGACTTTCTGGAGAGTTTTGTATATGACTTCCTCTGTTTTTCATTTCTAGCATTTCTGATTGGTAGGGTTTTTACTTTTTCTGTTTCTTTATTTATACCTTGTATCAACCTCTTCATTTCATTAACTTGGTTTCCTATGTTCTCTATTCTGGAGTTTTATTTTCTCTTTGATTTCTTTGAATATAGTTATAATCATTCTTTTAAATTCTTTGTTAGATATTTCAAGTTAGTATCAGTAAAGGTCATATCTGATGGATTTATAATTTTTGGTAGAATTATGTTGAATTCATTTTTGTGTTTCTTGTATTATAATGTAGAGATTTTCAATCTTAAGTTAATTCAATGTTTGTGTTTTCTAATTATGTGATATATTCTTAGAAATGTAGATCTAAAGTCATATATCTTCAGGGCGGGAGCCCAATTTGCTAGTTGAGGCTCTTATATTACTCCCAGAATGACCACATAAGTGACCCAATGAGTTGTAGTTGCCTGTCATGCAAATATTCTAATAGGCTGGTTGGAACAAAATACAGTTTTAATATGCAAGTTTGCAACATACACACATAAAAATATGCACAAAGTAAGCAATAGCGGGGATTAAATAGGTAATCTCAATAAAGCAAACTTCCTAAGGAACTTAATCTTGTTGACTGGGAGGCTGAGATTTCTGATTTATGCTGGGGTTCAGGTCAGCCTGGGACCCAGTGAGACCCAGCCCCCAAGAGAGACAGAAGAACTTGGGTAGGCTAGTTGGTCTGTGAATCTGCTATTTAGATCAGCTGTGCTGGGTGTGTGTGTGTGACTGTGGAGATGCTCTAGTCACTGGATTTCCCAGGTCTCTGGTGACGAGGCACTGATGTTAGGGGACGGGAGGGTTCCTGAAGTCTCAATGGGGCTGCTTCCTGGGATTTTCTCCTTCCAGGGCTGCCAGGCCCTTCCCAGGTGTCTCCTTCTGACAAACTCAATTTTAAATGATTTGCTTTGAAGTACTGTGGGATTTTGAGAGTTCAAGAAGGGTACCCCCGATTAATGAACCCCAAGTTAGGCTTCTGTCCTAATATTTAATGAAGAATATTAAAGATGGACTAAAAGGCAATTTATGAACTATTTAGTTTATTTGGGGAGAAATCATAAATTGTAGAGTTTATTTAAGGGGAATTGGGATCTGGGAAGGCCAGAATATATTCTTATGTGGAAAACATATTTAAGAAATAATGAATTTCTGGGAAATAGTGGAATAATGCTGCAAGAACATGGAAAGTAGCTAATCATCTAAGAGAAAGTAAGGTTTTCAAGGGAAGGGACGAAATTGCCATCTCAAGAGAGGCTAAAGCGAATCTGCAAGATGGTGGTATCTAAGAGAGAAACTGAGGCTTCCAAGAGAAGAGCTGAGAACAAATGGAAAGTTTAAAACAAACAAAAAAACTGAGGCTTCCAAGGAAGGATTAACATAAAGCCACAGACATGTAGAAAGTAGAATCTAGAGAAATAGATATTCATTTGCTGTGCACTTTCCCATGGAGGGAAGTTAGAGAACAATCTCAGAGAGCTTAAGGAATAATAGCTGAGGGGAAATATACTTAGAAGGAACACACATGGCATCAACCACATGCTTTCCCACGGAGGAAAGCTAAGGGAGAAAGGTGATAGAGCTTTGGGAAAAGTATCTAGGGGGGAATATACTTCAAAGGAACACACATGGCATCCACCATGTGCTTTCCCATGGAGGGAAGTTAGAGAAAAGTTAGTGAGAGTACCCACTTGGTATAGTCAGAGTATAAATATGCATGTGGTGGTTTCAGAGACCATAAGAAGATTGTATATCTAACTAGGTGAAAATTAGCAGCAATGAGCACAGAGGCTAGGATTAAGAGACAGAGCTATGATTTCCTATCCCTATGAAGCCAGGTTTCTGGGTGGAGATAGGGGCTAAAACTCACATGGTCCAGGCCACTCAGGATAAGCGCTAAAGAAACTCACATGATCATCTCCAGAGAGCAAGAATGGGGGGCACCACCTTTATACCACCTTTATAATAGCAGACTTAAGTATGCAAGGGTGGAACACAATTGGCTAATAAAATTTGAGGGTAGACAGCAGAACCAGCCAACCTGGGTCAGTTCATATCTGAGACAGCCTGCTTTGGCTATAGTGTGCTACACGTGGACAGCATGTGGGTCATTGTAGATCAGGCTCAGTCAGACATGAGTTCCAGTTCTGCCAAGAATTTTCCAAGGTGGGATGGCATGTGGGGCAGCATCCCTTAGTTTCCTCTGGACTTCAATCCTTGACTGAAACTGTCTAAAAGAAACTAGCTTTCTCCTATTCTTCATTTTCCCCATCCTGAGAGGACTCTCTAACTACTGGTAGAGGGGATAAGACACACAGACCTCTCAACTTGTTCAACTTGTTCAGGCCAAATGGGGATGTCAGTTGCATCAGTTAAAGCCTCCCTCAGAAAGGGGGCGCTATTCTAGAGGTCTAGTGGCACAAGAGAGAAACCTGTGAGCCAGTCAGATGTTTAGACCATCATCTGAATGTAGGCCTTCCTCTTTGTCCCTTAGAAAAACATTTAGGAACAGCAAAAAACAATAACAATTTAAGGCAGTAGAAAATGATTTTGTCTCATTGGAACAATGTAGAAGTCTAAATAGAAGCTTAGGAAGAAAAATTAGGATTAACACTTGTTTGAAAAAGAATTTTAAGTTTTTGTCATGTATGAAGCCTCTTGATAGAAGGCTAGTTCTTTATGAGGAATCTGTACAGATTTGGCTATTGTAGTTGGACTGATTTTTCCCTCAGTCGCCCAGACTTTAGAATTAATATTTATTTCTATTAGAGGTAAAGTGTAACATGGTCCAGGGGGCCAGGAGAATGGAAGGCTCTGGTTTAGCTAGGAAGTCTCAGCCTAATAGGGCGGAGATTTTGAAATAATTTAAAAGGTATGAGAAAAAAGTAATTCTCCCTAGTTATAACTGAGGGGTGTGAAGAAGTGTCTGGTCACAGGCTTGTCAGAAATGTCTGCCCCAATCACTCTTTGAGAAGAGAGATGACCAGAGTCAGAGACTAAGACTGGTATTGAGGTGCTATTGGTTAGAAGGAGATATTGGGATTGCCCTCCAACCTTGGAATTACCTGGAGCTCTGGAAGCTGTGAGCATTGACAGGAAGCCGTGGGCCACTTAATGCCATTTGGGCCATTTGTGGGATAGACTCTGACCTTGTAGTCCTTGGTCTCTGAGGACTGACATCTTCCAGTGGTCTCCTTGACATAAAGAACAGGGTCCAGGAAGAGGTCTCTTATGGGGACATTTTTGATACAAATGTCCCAGCTATCCACAACCATAGCAGGCTTTAGGATCTCTCTCTCTCTCTCTCTCTCTTTCTGTCTCTGCTGGTTGGCTTTTTTGAATCATCGCTATTGGAGCCTGAGTCATTTTCCTTTTCCAGTCAGCCTCTAGACTTCTATTATAAAAGATTCTGCCTCAGTTAAACTATCTAGAGTATCTCAGTTTTTACCACCATTGATAACAGCTTTTTTTTTCTAATATATGGGACCAAAATGGGTAAAAACCAGGTTTTAGTTATTATTTCTCCAGTTGCAAAATCAGGAGAACGGCTGGTATGTTCTGCTAGGCCAGTTTGCAGCCATTTAGCAAATTCAGTGGGAGATTCATTTGGCCCTTGTGTGACAATGACAGTTTGTAATGGCTGAAGGACATGGAGTGGGGTTATTTAGCCCTTTCCTCTCACAGCTGTAAACAGGGCAGTGTCTACTCTGCAGGTCTGACAGAGTTGTGAATTTTTTCTAAATACAAATAAAATTTCTGCATAAGAAACCTCTAACCACTTATCATTTTCATGGCAGTCTTGGTGTAATGGTAGAATAGTATTATAATAAGTACTTCTGTTTGGAGGTCATTTTTCTCCTCCCTTAAGATTTTAGGTGGGCCAGAAAGTACAGCAAAAGGAGTTTTAGTCTTTTTTCTTTTAGGCTCTGTGGGTTAAAGGACTCCCGGTTTTTCAGGACATACTCTAATGGCCTGTGTGTGGCTGATAGTTTGTTACCCATACTGAAAACAAAAGGAAAGGTCATTACAAATGATGTTTTCAATCAATCAATCTTGCTTTTAATTTCCCAGGATGGCTGGAAATATTTCTGGATCCTAAGAATAGTAAAACTTGAGGTCCTATCTCTCAGATAGGGGCCACAGCTTGACCAAGAGGCTATATCCTGGAGCAGGGAATATGGCTTGAGAGTTAGTTATAAGCAATGAACTTGATAAATCAGAACTGAGACAGAGTTAAATCCTGATTAAAACTATTTGATTAAGAATAGAGCAGAACCTGGTCAAAATAAAACAATTTGGTTTTGATATAACCCTTTATAAATGTATTTGAAAAGGGAAAAACATAACCAGAGAAGTGATGTTTCTGTTTTATCTTGAAAGAGAAACATATAACAGTTAATCTAATGTACATTAGAGACACCTGGATAAACATAAAGCAATTTTATGCCTTACACATGACAGTTTAAACAGGTGAAGCTTAGGCAAGCTATACTGAAGTTAGATTGAAATCTAGTGTTGACCATTTGATAGGATCCTATATTTAAAGTTATAGTGCTCCCGGAAGGGATGACAATATTAAATACTAATAATAGCTAAAAAGTACTAATGGTGGGCCTCAGGATTTAGTTTCCCCAGTAGTTAGACAGATAAAGGAACATAGATAATACTGATAGTCATATAATTATTAACATGAACAAAATTAGCATCATCTAGTTAAAGATTTAGCATGGATATTTTTTAATCTTAAATATATGTTTATTGTCCATAATGTGTTACATTATCCAGTGGGCAAACAAAGAGTTGTTATCGCCAATTCCCAAATGTCCCCCTCCCCCTCCCCATCCCCAATCAGCTGCATATCCTCCTCTGTGGGCCGTCTGGATCAGTCCTTGTGGCAGGGGACCATGGATAGCCTAGTACTCAGCACGGTCCTCCTGGCCCAAGTGTGTTGTCACTGAGGGGTGCCATGCCTCTGGATAGTCTCTCCCACCAAGGCTCTCACAATCTTTCCGCCCCCTCTTCTGCATAGTTCCCTGAGTCGTGGTGGATGAGTATTAAGGTTGCTTTAAGGTTGTGAGTTTAGGGGTCTTTGTGTTGAAGATCGTTGGTTTCTGTCTCACTGGCTTATCCTATGTAGATTGAATGTCTGTGGCTGTGGGTCCCTCGTTCCTCCTGTCATTCTCTGTGGGATTCCATATGGATCCTCCACAGTATGACTCTGGCGGCTCCTCTCTTACCAGAATCTCAGGTATCGGCCTACGGTCATTGTTCAGGAGCGAGTTGTTCAGTCGCCAATATCTATTGAAATGTTTGGATCCTCTCCCATTGTTAATTTCTAGCTTTAATGCATTGTGGTCTGATATAATGCAGGGGATTATATTTATCTTTCTGAATTTGCTGAGGGATGATTTATGACCTAGAATATGGTCAATTTTGGTAAAAGTTCCATGCGCTGCTGAGAAGAATGTGTACTCTGTGTCCTTGGGGTGAAATGTTCTGTAGATATCTGTTATCCCTAATTTGTCAATGGTGCCTGTTGTCAACTTTCTAGTTGCTCCGCAGAAGGAACCCAAACAAAAACAGCTTGTGGAGGAATGGGTTTATTTGGCTTATGGACCCAAGGAGAGACTCCATCCTGACAGGGAAAACGATGGCATGAACAGAGGGCTGGACATCACCTCTGCCACAGCACTGCAAACAGCGGCAGGAAGGTGTGCCAAATACTGGCAAGGGGAAGCTGGCTTATAACCCCCATAAGCCTGCCCCAACAACACAGCTCTAGTGAGGTTCTAATTCCCGAATTGCCATCAGCTGATGATCCATCTATCAGAACACATTCATTTGTTTGTGGGGGACACCTGGATCAAACCATGACAGTGCCATTTAGCAGCTTGATTTCTCTGCTTGTCTGTTGTTTGTACGATCTGTCTAGGGATGACAGTGGAGTGTTAAAGTCCCCTACTTTGATGGTGCTGCCATCTATATCTGCTTTGCTTTTGAGTAATTTATGCCTAATGAACTGAGGGGCCCTTGCATTTGGTGCATACATATTTAGTATAGTGATGTCTTCTTGCTGTATTGTTCCCTTGATGAGTACGAAGTGGCCATCATCGTCCTTTTTTTTTTTTTTTTTTGCTGTTGGCTTAAAGTCTATTTTGTCAGATATTAGAGTAGCCACATCTGCTTTTTTATTTTTCCCACATGCCTGGAAAATTGTTTTCCACCCTTTTACTCTCAGTAGGTTACTGTCTTTAGCGATAAGGTTTGTTCCTTGAAGGCAACAGATGGAAGGGTCCATTTTCCTGATCCAACCTGCTAGTGAGATAAATCATTATTATAACTAGTACACCTACACCACAGCAGCTTCCCAGTACCCACTGAGTTGTAAATTCACTAAGTGAATCAGGAGTCTGAGGACTTCCAACATAACCTGCTCAAAATGGAACTCATGCATTCAGTTTTTTTTTTAGTCAAATTGGATACTAAAAATCTCAGCAGTCTTATTAGAAGCTCTCCTTTTCCATACTCTATATCCAATTTGTCATCCATAGTGGTTGTTTTAAAGACAGAACTATTTCTTAAATCCAGCCCTTCCTGTTCATGTATCTGCCATGTCTAAATTCAGCTCCTTATCATCCATTTGGACTATTAGAACAGAACAACTTCACCTTTACCTTCTTTCCCTTTGCATCTGTGACCATACTTACTGCTGTCACTCAGTAACAATTTGCCTTCCTTTTCCCCACTAATCATAAAGTCCAACCTCCTTGGCAAAGTGTGAAAAGCTCTAGAACTTAATCCTCAAATTCCTGGTGAGCATGCAAAATCCTCTATAAATACCTACTCATGTCTTTGCAAATTCAGACCCAGGGTCCAAGATGGCAATCTTCATCCTCCCCACACAGTGAACTCCTCTGAGACTTTTGAAGCACTTCTCAAGTGAAGGTAGACTTTTCTCCCACAGTGCTGCTAACAAGCATGTCTGAATCTCATTCATCAAAATGACTCCCAAGACCTGCCCATGTATGTACAGAAGGAATAGTACCACCATTATTCTTCATCAGCAAATAATGGTATTTTAAAGGACAAAGATAATGTCTTACCTTTTCATTTCTAGTGCTTAGCACAATGCCTGGCACAGAGAAAATTTTCAGTTAATACCAAGTTTCAAAGAATAAATGAGGGGATATACAGAAAAGGGGGAAATTTATATAATACTTGAGCAGTTAGGAAAATACCTCATGGTCAATACTGGATCTGAACTTGTCTTTTCGAAATGGGATAGGAAAGGGCTAGGAATATAGGTCAGTGATAGAATGGCTAAAGGCCCTGGGTTCAATCTCTTATTATACTCCACCTGCTCTGCCTTCCTTCTGTATTCCCAATATTCCAGATTTAAATATTATTTATTGGATTTTCCAGTGCTGATCTCCTTATTTCTAAGATTCCTGAAGTGTGGCTAATGCTGAGTTAGAATATAGTGTGTTCAGAAGCCATTCTCTGTCTTCTCTAATACATCATCATACCACAATATATTAATGACTCACCCAGCATTATTTCTTTCTACGATCTCCAAACCATGGCCCAGAATACCTATGAATGTGGCCTACACCAAATCATACACTTACTTAAAACATTATGAGATTTATTTCATTTTGTGACTCAACTGCATGGTTCATTTTTCTAATGTGTTGGGGGAGGGGCACAGGCATATGTATAATTGTTGGTAGACAACAACCTCAGATTTTATTCTTCTAAAGGCTTTCCACTTTTGCAGACAGGATCACTCACTGGCCTGGAGGTCATTAATTAAACTAGACTAGCTATGGATACGTTTGTGGTGATTTTATTCTATAGCAGAAAAAGTACAATCTGCAGCCTAAATCTAGTTCAGGCTTGTTTTTCATATTCTCTGCCTCCTAATACTTACATTTTCAAAATACTTGGAAAACAAGCAAGCAAACATAAATGTATACATATGGTCTCTAGGCCAAAAGTATTTACTGTCTGGTGTCTGCACAAAAAAATGCTATCCTTGTTAGACTATCAAGTTTAAAACAGTAAGTTATTTATTGTTATATTATTGGAATGACTCCAAGAAAAATGAATAGTCTTGCAGACTTCTTATGCTGGTCTGTTTAGTTTCTGCCCACTAGTAACAGATTCATTCTTTCAGTAAATGAAATAAATCACTCTTATATATGAGTCACCACACTATCATAGTGACTCATATATAAGAACAAGATAGGTAACTTAGACTTCACAGTCCTATAGTTTTATGAAAGACATCTAAATTTCCTCAGTGAATCTGTCAACCATTTCAATATAATCTTACCAGGATCATATGGATAACAACCTGTCGGTCAGCCTGGAATGCCATCCCCATCTTCTTGCTGCTGTGGCTGACCCTGCTCTTTATATGAAGTGCCATGCCTCTGAGGACTTGAGATTTCTCATTGTTATAATATGAATAATAATAATATGCTAAAAGAATAAAAGGTAAAAAACTGTGTAAAGAAAAGCAAAGAAGATTACTTCTTTGACCTTGTAGTTTCCTCAACAAATTTATAGAATTGTTAGTCCTTTGCTCAAAGTGAAGCTGATTCTTAAATCTTATATTTAAATAAAAACTAACACAGATGAACACTGATGAAAAACAATGTCTAAGATGTTTCATTAGTGTATCTAAAAACTCCTTATTTTAAAGTTAATATAAAAATCTCCAAATCCAATGGATATACATCTTAATGTGCTGAAAGCATTAGCTAACATTTACTTATCTAGTTATTTAATTTCTAAATCTAGAGGGTACACAAAAGATGAGAAGAAGTCAAGGGCAGTATTAATGTTGGTGAAAGGAACTAAAATGTCATTCCACAGAATGTAAATGATGATTTTAATGGATAATGTGCTAGAAATTTATTTATTTCATGGAATATAAAAACTTAGGAGAAACATAAGATAATAAGGTTTAAAAGGCAATATGATGGCCAAGGAGTCAAAATGGCTTGCAGAGAAGATGTGACCACGGGATAAGAGATGCCAGAGCGATGGCACATCACCTGTGAGCTTCAGTTTTCAAGAATGGGGACAAGGTGAGTAAAAGCCAAAGAGGAATGATTATAAAACACATTTGATGGAAGGGGAAGGAATTTTAATGAGCTATGGCCAAAGGAATCTAGGACAAGAAAACTGAGTTGGCTTAATAAGACCTTAAAGGCCAAAGGCTTTTCTGTATTGTAGGACAGCAAGCTGATAAATGAACACCTAAAGGAATGGAGAATTTATTTTGAAAAATACAAACACTACCGTTTAATGACAGATTTTACTACACAGGGATAGTCTGTAATAGTTAAATCAGGATGTGAACCTACATTGTATGTAAACTGTGTAAGGTTTTATTTTATTTTATTTTTATTGTCCATAATGATTTACAATATTTAGTGGGTGTTGGGGTCAGGTTTCTAGTTGCTGCGCAAAAAGAACCCAAGCAAAAGCGGCTTGTGGAGGAATGGGTTTATTTGGCTTACGGACTCGAGGGGAGACTCCATCCTGGCAGGGAAAACGATGGCATGAGCAGAGGGCTGGACATCACCTCTGCCATAGCACTGAAAAACCCGTAATGGCACAGAACATTCACAATGCAAAACATGAGGCACAGCAAAAACAGATTGAC
>PVHP010035245.1:0-18586 GCA_004024765.1 Zapus hudsonius | reverse complement strand
CAGCGGCTGGAGGCCCTGGTGCACCCATTCTCAGTATCAGCTGCCTGTCAAAATGTTCTCTTGAAAATGAACACAATTCCTTTCTTTAAGATTTTATTATTAATATTATTAACAATATTATTTCTGAGGCATCACAGCCCAGCTTAAGTCTCAAAGGAAATAATTTATTTATATATTTATTATTTTTCATCTTTATTATCCATAATTAGATACACTGTATGAGCAAATAATGTGTTGGTATCCCAATTTCCCTCCTCCCTGTCCCCAATCAGCTGGGTACCCTCTTCTGTGGGCAAACTGGATCAGTACATGGGGTAGGGGGTTATGGATAGCCTAGGAGTCAACCTGATTCCAACCCCCTTTGTATGTTGTTCCTGAGGGGGGCCATGTCTCTGGATATTCTCCCCCACCATGGCTCTTACAATCTTTCTGCCCCCTCTTCCGCTCAGTTCCCTGAGTCATGGGTGAGAATTAAGGCTGATTTATTGTTGAGGTCTTAGGGGTTTCCGTACTTCTGCTTTAGGTTGTATTGAAAATCGTTGGTGTCTGTCTCACTGGCTTATCCTGGGTTGACTGATTGGCTGTGGTTATAGGTCTCTTGCTTATCCCACCACTCTCTCAAGGGTTTCATTTGGGGCCTTTATGGTAGGTGTGGGGTAGCTCATCTCTTGCTGGGATGTCAGCCATCGGCCTGTGGCTCGTTGGTGGAGTTGGAATGACCGTGGGTCTCTTGCTGCCTTCTGAAAAATACAAACAGAATCTCCATCAGAGAGTGAGATCAGTATAGGTTAACTGAGATAGACATTTCTGAATTGGCTAGATACTATTGAGAGAAGCCTCTCTGTAGTTCACTGGTAAAGTGAATTTCTCTTTGGGGTCCCAAGATACTGGTCCCTAAAGGATTTCGCCCTGAGTCCCAATTCCAATTAAGGGCTCCTTGTCACTGAGTGGATTTCTTGGCAAAATTAAAAGCTGTTGATTACCTTCCCTAGACTTTGGTGCCTCCATTGCACAAGTGATCAATTCTTTACTGATCTCTCCCAGAAGGAAGTGTGCTCAGCCTTCTCATGGCAAGAGACTGCACTTTATATCAGTGGTCTCTGTCTTCTCCAGCTATTGTTGACCAATTTCCCCTGGCAGCTTATGTAGCACCTTCCAGCACTGCACTTGCTGCCAACTGGGGCTGGTTACCATTCTGGATCTCGCAGGATCTCTCGGTGCTGTTTGATGACTTTCTGTGGTTTCTTCAGCAATAGGATCTTACCTTTGGCCTGGGGCGGGTATTCAAGAGCTTTGACAGAATCCTGTCTTGTTTTGGGGACCTCATGGGTCTCTTTGGTCAACAGCTCAGTGAAGGAAGGAGCCAGTGACTGGGACAAGGAGTTGCGGGTCTGATCAGTTTTTCATGGGGTTAGACTTTCTCCCCTTCTATTCACGGCTCCTCTTACCAAACGATGCCCGCTTTTTCCTCAATAGCTTATTGCATGAAAGTAAGGATTTTATGATTTCGATTCATTTTTTGTTTAGCTTATTGTATAAGTCCTTCCCTTCCTCCCCCGACCCCATTCCTTCCACCTCTTTCACAGTCCTTCACTCCCTATGACGGGTTTGCTTAGAGTTTAAGCTTATCCTGGTTAAGAATATGAGGGAGAAAAAAAAAGAATATGAGGGAGAATATGTGGCGTTTAACTCTCTGTTCTTCTGTGAGTTCGCTAAGATCTGCTCCAAGTCAGACCACTTTTCTCTAAATTTCATGATGTCATTTCTCCTTTCCGCTGAGTAAAATTCCATCGTGCAGATGTACCACCACTTTGATATCCATTCGTCCAGGGACGGGCATTTGGGCTGATTCCAATTCTTGGCTATTATGAACTGAGCTGCTTATAAACATGGTTGAGCAAATGTCTCTGTGCTGAGATGTGACATCTTGCGGATAGATGCCTAGTAGAGGGGTGGCTGGGTCCATTGGTAGCTCTATGTCCATTCTGTTCAGGAGTCTCCACAGTGCTTTCCAGAGCGGTTGAACGAGTTTCCAATCCTTCCAGCAATAAATGAGGGTTCCTTTTGTCCCCGTATCATGGCCAGCAATTATTATTGTTGGATTTCTTTATGATTGCCATTCTGACTGGAGTAAGGTGGAATCTCATTGGCTTTTCCCTGATGATTAAGGATGAGTTCGTTATCCATAGAGTTGATTCCTGTAACTTTTTTGTTTACTTAACATTTCTTTATAGACATTTTCCAACAAAGCAGAGACAAAGGAGTTTTCCAGTGAGCTCCCAGTCTGGGAGCAATGCTTGATGCTGCTGGTTAATCCAGCCCATGTCATAGATCTCAGGCCTGTGTCTGAGTCATTGCAGTTCCCAGCATGACATTTGGTGAGTTGAGTCATTTGGATGGATGCTGATAACTCACTGTGCCTTAGGCAGGCGTAAGTGATGAGCAACTGATCAAGTACAGACTCCCAAGAAGCAGAAGGAAGAATCCTTTGAGTGGGTCTCCTTATGATTAGTAAACTTCATGCATACTTACACTCAACAGCTGCCTGGGGGAACGTTTGAAAGATTGCACATCCAGCTAAGATTCTTTTTCTGTATATTTCAAGTGCACAAAACAAGGGATTTCATTATGACATATTCATACATGCATTCAGCATGCTTGAACCATATGTACCCTCCCAGTGTCTTCACTTCTCACTGGTCTTCTCTCCCTCCTCCCTTCCCCCAGATCACCTCCCTTTTCTTTTAAAAATATTATTTTATCTATTTGCAAGCAGACAGAGAAAGAATGGGTGTGCCAGGGCCTCTTGCTTCTGCAAACAAACTCTAGATGCATACCCATCTTGTGCATCTGGCTTTGTATGGGTACTGGGGAGTCAAACTTGGGACTGGAAGGCTTTGAAAGAAAGTGCCTTTAACCACGGAGCCATCTCCCTTGCCCTCAGTTTTAAATTTTTATCTCTCTCTCTCTTTCTCTCCCTCCCTCCCTACCTCTCTCTCTCTCTTTCTCTCTCTCCCTGTAACTCAAGCTGTCAGTAGACTCTTGATCCTCTTGCCTCAGCCTCCTGAGTGCTGGGATTATAGTCTTGAACCGCCAAGCCCAGTGATCTAATGTTTCATGAATTTCTAACCTCCACAAGTGAGTAACAAGAAATGTCTGTTGTCTAACTCCGCAGGTATGAAGTAACTTCTTTACAGCAGATATAGCACTCTGATATCGGGTGATGGCAGGAGTTTGGAAGTCATTTCCTTTACAGGTCTTGTGTATAAGGCTAGAATTGATGGCAAGAAAACGAACTGACTGTAAAAGCAATTTGTCCAAACTTCCACCTGATGTACTAGTATGCTCATGGCCTTTAAAAAAAGGAGATATGTTGAGAGACTCATTTTAAGTTATTATAGATCATATCTAATGATAATTGTTGCATTATCTTTTTGGCATTTGAATGTGACTTTTTATTTTATCTGATCATATGAATGTGTAAGGTTTTCTCATAAGTTTAAGTTCCATGGAATACAGATGTGCAATGGAAAATCTTGGTAGGAAATTCTACATTTTTCCAGCTCAGCAATGTTACTGTTCTTTCATGATTGCTATTCAGCATAGACATGGCATTTTGCAGAAGTCATACTCCTGTCTCTGCCTTCCCACGTACGCAGATATTAGGCATGGGCCTGGGTTTCTTGGATTTGTAGTTTTGGTTTATGAAAGTCCAGCTGACTTTGAACTCACTATGTAGGCAGGGATGACCTTGACCTCCTAATCCACCTGCCTTTGCCTCCTAAATTCTGGGATTACAGGTGTGCATTACCATATCCTGCTCCACCTATATGTTTTTAAATATATGATTTGGGCTGGGGAGGTTGTTCAGTAGTTATAAGTACTAGTTTGCAAAGCCTGCCAACCTTGGTTAGATTCCCTGGAACCCATGTAAAACAGATGCACAAAGTGGCATATGCATCTGGAATTCATCTGCAGTGGCAAAATGCATGCAAGAATGTCCACACATTCTCTCTTTCTCTCTAAAAAAAAAGAAATATTTTTACAATAAATAAATACAGACATGATTCTTAGCCAGGTGGGATGGCACACGCACACTTGTAACCAACATTACCACTGCTTCTCGCCTCATCCAGGAGATCCTCAAGGGCAAAGATCTACAAACTCCTGCCAGCAGCTCTACATTAGAGTTCTCTGATTGCTTAACAGTGTACTTCAACCTTCATGGACCGAGGCAGGAGTATCTCTGGGAGTTCCAGGCCATCCTGGGCTACATAGTGAGACCTTATCTTAAAAGACATAATTATTGGGCTGGAGAGATGGCTCAGCATTTAAGGTGCTTGCCTGGAAAGCCTAAGGACCTGGGTTCAAGTCCCCAGTACACACACAATGCCAGATGCACAAAGTGGTGGATGTATGTGTTGCTTGATTATATCAGCTAGAGGCTGGCATGCCCATTCTCTCTGTCATTCTTCTATCTCTCTCTGCTTACAAATAAATAAATAAAAATATTTTTAAAATATTTATTATAATCATACAATTATATCATTTATAATTATATCATATACAATTATATAATGTTATTAATCAAAATGTTTCAGATGACAACAAAAAAATAATCTCCAGCTTTGCTCTAACTCTAGACCTGGAAATCAAGTAAGAGGAAGCAACTCTAAAAGCCAGTTCTTCAGAACTGGAAGGCCTAGTGGTCTTTAATTACTACCCTTCTTACAGAGAGACTACAGTGTCTCCAAGACAGCTCACAAGTTTTCTGCCTCTCTTCATTCCTCCAGCCCAAACTGTAAGTTGCAGTTTCGTCTCTCTCCTCTTAATTCCGGAGCACCCTAGCCTGCAAATACTGGACCGTCCTTCAAAGTCATCCAGTTGATGAAACAAAGTGGCTCTAATTTCAGGGTTCCCCTAAGATGATCAGAGTTTGACTGTGGGAGCAGGTGACAGCATCATGAGGAGGACATGTCCTAGTGAGAGTCAGAGCCTCTGATCCCAGAGCCAAGGCCACATGGTACCCATGGGGACACTACCCTGGAGCCCTTGGCTCACAAAGCTTACAGGAAATGGGTCAGAATTCCCCATCAAGCATCTTTTGACTTTTCTATAACAGTGAAGGTAATTTCAGTAGTTAATTGCTTTTATGCCTTTTATCAGTAGATATAAAATTCTATTCCACTTGCATGAACACATTTTACCTTTAAAATAAAAATAAGCTCAAAATCTTTGCTTTTGACTGCCTTGTGCTCATTATCAATAGATCAATAGATATTGATTCGACAATGTAATCAGCCCAGGGCTAGACATCATGGAAGATACAGAAGAAGGAGGAATAATCTCTGATCCAGACTAACTGAGCAGACAATGAAGTGACTGAAACTCTGGTTAGAATGTGAAATGATCCCCACACCTATGTGAGCTCTGAGTACAAGCGGGAAGGAAGTGTTGGCTTGGCTTCATCGACAGACATCGACAGACGTGAGCTGGGCCAAGGATGTCAGACGTGGGCAGCCGTAAAGGAGATGGGTATGAGCTTGCGGGCCTGAGGTCAAGGTCTGCGTGGTATACTGTGCAGAACGCAGGGCATGAACTCAAGCACAGGGAGGGACTGGCCCAGCAGTGTTGGGAGAATTTGTGGCTGGAAGCTTCAAATCTGGAGAGACATCTGGGTGATATGGAGCAGTGACTGTCTGTCTTTCTGTCTTCCTTCCTTCCTTCCTCCCTCCCTCCCTCCCTCTCTTCCTTGCTTCCTTCCTTTCTTTCTCTCTTTCTTTCTTTTTCTCTCTCCCTTCCTTCCTGTCTCTTTCTTTCTTTTGTTCATTCTTTCTTTCCTTTCCTGCTCTCTCTCTTCTTTTATTCCTTTTTTCTTCCCCCCCCCCTCCTTTCTTTCTGGTGGTTTTTTTTACTTGGAAGTCACTAATGTAGCTGAGCATGACTTTGAGCTCCGATCCACCTGCTTCTATTCAAGTCCTCGAGTCACAGGCGTGAGGGTCTCTCTCTAGCCCAGCTTGACAAGGAACTTGCTGTCACCCCAGGCTGCCCTCAAATTCATGACCATCCTCCTACCTGGGACTTCAGAGTCCTGCGACTGAAGGCCATGAGCCACCACCACACGAGGCTCACAATTTTTCTTGTCTTTCTTTCCTTGACAAACATGGACTGAGGCCTGCTAGGTTCTCGGCTCTCTTCCAGGGACTGGGGTAGAAGATGGCACCCACATGCCAGTCAGGTGACAAGCAGTAGCTTGTATGATTGTGGACAGTGATAAATGCCAAGAAGAAACGCACATCAAGAAAGGCGATGGAGGCTGGAGACATGGCTTAGTGGTTAAGGCATTTGCCTGCAAAGCAGAAGGACCCGAGTTTGAGTCCCCAGTACCCACGTAAAACCAGATGCACAAGGTGGCACATGTGTCTGAGGTCTGTTTGTAGTGGCTGGGGGCCCTGGCATGCCAGTTCTCTCTATCTGCCCTCTTTCTCTATCACTCTCTCAAATAAGTAAATGAAGAAAGGCGATGGAGGACCGGGTGTGGTGAGCACATTTAATCCCAGCACTCAGGAGCCGAGGCAGGAGGACTTGCTGTGAGTTCAAGGCCAGCCTGGGTTAGTGAGACCCTACCTCATGGAAACCACCCCAACAAAGGCCTGTTCTTTGGTAGACAGGACAGTGAAAGATGGCTCCTCCGCACAGGGACCCCTGTGGAAGCTTCGGACTCTGGTGGGAAACGACTTTTGTTTATAAGTTGTGAAGTTATTTCCTTTGGCTGCTCATAGGAGGAGTGCTTAGCCAGGCATGGTGGCAGGCGTGTGACCCAAGCATGGGGGCACAATGACCAGGAAGCCTCTGTTGACTCTGAGTCAGATGCCAGCTGGGCAACAGGAGACCCTGCCTCAAAGCACAAAGAATTCCCAGAAGCAGCCAGAGATGAGGTGGAGGGTCTGCCGTATCCAAGGTGCAGAGCGGTGGGTCCTTGGGCCAGAGCGGTGACGTGGGCGGGAGCATCGCCTGCAGGAGGTCTCAGAGGACTTGGTGAAGCGACCAAAGGACGATGGAGACAGGAGTCATGGGGGAGAGGAGGGGATGATCAAAGGTGTGGAATCCAGCTTGTTGTGGGAAGAATGGAGGCACCAAAGAGAAGTCAAATAGGAGAAGCAAAGTAGGACGCTCAGAGCACACACACACACACACACACACACACACACACACACACACACACACACACACACACATACACACACGAGTAAATAAATAATCACTAAATAAAGGAAGAAAACAGTTTCCGGAAAGAGGAACGGTTGCTGAACTGTCGAGGGCGGCCTTGACCAGGCTGTGTGGGCAAAGGGAGCAGCGGACTCTGTAGAAGTCAGGCCACCAGCCTGTCCTCCGATCCCCGAGGGGCTCAGCCTGTCCTCCGATCCGTGAGGGCAGCAGAGAGGCTGGGCTCGTGGGTGAGGCTGTCCTGGAAGTAAAGGCGAGCGTGGAGGGGATCTGGTGGTGGACAGAGAGACAAGTGCCCCTGCTTGTCGTCTAGGCGTCAGGAGGGAGGATTCAGAGTAACTTGTGAAATAACAGAGTTGGGGCTGGAGAGACGGTTCACTGGTTAAGGCGCTTGCCTGCAGAGCCTAAGGACCTGGGTCCAATTCCCCAGTCCTCCAGTCCCTATCAGGCCAGATGCATAGGGTAGCACATACATCTGAAGTTTGATTGCAGGAGCTTTCCATCTCTCTTCTCTCTGCTTGCAAATAAATATAAAAAATATTTTTAAAATAGCTAAGTCTATTTTTTCCAAGGCAATTAGATATGCTTATTTGACCCTCACAAGAATGCATAAAATGGAAACTAAGGCAAAGGAGTGTATTACTTGCTCAAATTCATGTAGAACCCCAGACAGCCTTACTGTGATGCAAAGGAAGGTTAAATAGGGCTCCCCTCTGGCCTGCACTCCTTGCAGATCTGTGTTCGCATGGTCATAAGTTCCTATAACGTCCTTAAAAGACAGACATGTGATATATAATAATATACTTTGTGATTAAATCACAATTCTACTCCAACTTCTTCTTGATCAGAGTTGATTTCAAGTTCGACAGCTTTGAGTTGTTTTAGGCTCCAGCTACCAAAGGGCTTTCTTAAGGATGTGTGCAGCTTTAGACAAATCCTTGTGAAAGATCTGGAGTCACTTCATCCTTCCTTGATGGGATGGGCTTAGAAGGATTACTTCCAGCTTTGGAGTGCCCTGCCCACCCCTCATCCCCCAGCAGCTCCAGTTCTACACAAACTTGATCTACACAGCTGGTTCAGGATGGGGCACTGGAATTTTAGGGGCTAGAAGCAAGTTTTCACTGGATTATCATTTCCTTCTTTATGAAAAACTACGAAAGCTATTGTCTTTTTTTTTTAAGTGCTGGGATTAAAAGTATATGCTACCACACCCAACTGCAAATACATTTATTTTATTTTATTTATTCATTTTCAAGCAGTGATATACAGAGAGAGAGAGAGAGAGAGAGAGAGAGAGAGAGAGAGAGAGAGAGAGAGCACGCCAGAGCCACCACCTTGTGGGTCTGGCTTATGTAGGTACTGGGGAATTGAACTGGGGGCCTTAGGCACTGGAGGCAAGTGCCTTAACTGCTAAGCCATCTCTCCAGCCCAAAAGCTATTGTCTTTTAAAAGGCAAGCAGTCAGAAATATGGGAACGGAAATGGGAAAATGCCAGGAATACACCTGTAATCCCAGCACCTGGGACGCTGAGGCAAGAGAATCAAGTGCTTAGTGAGAATGTATCTTAAAAAGAGAAAGAAAGGAGAGGGAAGGAGAAAGAAAGTGTGAGAAGCTAATTAAAGTGGGAACAAAGGTTACATGTAACAGAGATGTGTTAGGCAGCTGCTTGTAGGGTATGGTAGACAGGGCGGGAGGCTTTTATAATCTGAAAGTTCCAGACCAGCCTGGGCCACATACTAAGAATGAAAAATGTGCTAGGTGTTCTTTTGGTGGATTTTGTAATGGACATGACATTTGCCACCTCTTAAAATCAGTGATTCCCTAGGCTGCTTTTCTCTTGTTTCAAACGACTATCATAACTTTCCACTTTTGTCATTTTCACACCTGATTTTATATCTGTTTTTCTTTTTTCAAGAAGATCTTCCCTAAATTGTATAAGCTCTCCCAATACTTGCAAACAAAACAAACAACAACAAAAGCAACTCAGGCAGAAGCCTCTTAGCCTGAGCACCTCTCAGCCGCTCAGATCTACCCAGTTCCTTTTCATATTTCAAAACCAGAAAGCTACAAAAAAGAATTGGACCAGTGGTAAAGTCCACTAAGAGCAGGCCTTGCTTTTTTGGTTTTGTTTTGTTTTAACAATGACTTGCCCGTGTTGACTATTTTGATGCAATGAGAAGATGGAGAAATCCTCCCTTCTCTGCCCAAACCTCCATCCACCCCGGTAGTTTTCCATTTCACACAAGCCTCTTCCTTTCCTGATTCTGGCCTGGACTTGAAGCAAAGACACCTGAGTCCAGCCAGAACAGCTTTTATTTCAACGTCATCAGCCTAATCGGGGCAGGAAATACCACTAACCTTCTGCGAGCTCTTCCCCTCGCTGGTAGACTTGGTGCCTTACATAATTCAGATGGTGCTGGGGAACACCTTTATTTCTTGTTCTTTTGAGACCACTGCTGAAATAAGAAAATATATTCATGTATCTTTTCATGCAAGTCCCTGAAGAACAACTACCATTTCTACTGGGAATGTTGTCATATTATTCTGAACACTAACTATGTCAAATATATAAATAAGCAAAGAGACAAACAAAGAAGAAAAACCCAAGACTTATCCTTTGAGGAAAAGAATTGCAAAATTTATTGTGGAATCTTTACATAAATGTCGCTTCAATCGTTGTCTGGCCCTCAGGTAAGACAAAACATGAGTCTTATTCTAGCGCATTATAAGGAAGAGACAAGGGGGACGGAAGGCGACAATTTCCCTATATGCTGCCTGATTCATAAAATGCAAACACTACCCCGCAAGTATCTGCTCTTTCCTTCAGTCCTCACCTTGCTCTGGGTGGTAAAGCTTGAAAGCTCATCCTCTTCAGCATTACCTGAAATACCTGTCTTGGGCGTTTATGATCACCTCTCTCACTTCTGCCTTGGGCAACTTTGAAATCGTTATTGGTCGCTGGCAGTTGTTGACATAATTGTTTTGTAGCAAAGCAAACATGTCAGAGCCGGGGATGGCCTGGCTGTGACCTGCCTGATGATTCACTCCGGGTCTGTTTTCCTGCAATCTTGGGGGGATCTGTTTACGCTCTTTCCCACACAAGCCTGGGCAAGGCTGCTTGGCCAGTTCCAAGGGACAGCAGCAAGCCAGCAGGCCTGTGGGGAGTTCCTTCTCTCCCAGAAGTCTAAGTGGCAGCAGAGGGCGGGGCGTGAGACTTTCAAAAGGACTTCCTCCATAGGAGGCCCTAGTGTTCCCTCTGTGTGGTTGGCTCTGAGCAGAATCCCAGGACCTTGGCTGTAGTTTCAAATATTCTGGAGTTGATGCGTGGACCGCTGAAGACAGTCACAAACCAGAGGAGCTGAGCAGCGGGAGCCGGTGACTGCAGGTGGCCCACCAAGGCCATCCACGGGCCTGCACTGGACACCAGGAGATTCAATGGACTCACTAAGCAGCAATGGCTAAGCAGCCGAACTTGATACGAGGTCCTGCCCCCTCCCAGGCTCACGTGGACGGAAGCAGCTAACTCTGATGGCTCTTGGGCCTCTAAGGTCAAGATGGTCGACTGCTAAAGTAATCCACCACCGTGACCATCAGATCTACTAACACCCCCTCTCCGCCCTCCCGCCCACTGCTGACCTTTCAGCCACCTCTTATTCCTCCAGATCTCCTCCCAAATTTAAAGGGTTAGGGAGAGGCTTGCAAACCAGTTTGTCTCTAAGTGCGAGGCCAGGTGGGGAGTGGCGAAGAGGTTGACAAGCGTGATGCTGTGGATGGCACATTGTCGTGGGGCTCCTTCTCTCCAGGCCCACATGAGACAAGGAAGGGCTCAGCCGGGTCCCTTGATTCACTAAACTAGAGATTCGACCCATTGCACCCCAACCCCTAACCTGCTAAGCCTGGTGATGGGTGTGGGGTGAAGTGGAAAACCCAGTGAGGAATGGTGGTCACTGTGGGGCAGTGAATGAGGAAGCCATCCGGGGAAGAACGGTGGGAAACAACTGTGTCTGCGTCCTCCGAGGTTAAGCCAAAGAACGCACTTAGACATGGCTCTCCCAGGGCTGGAGTCAGAGGCTCTTGGTGGGAACTAGGAAGGAGATCAAGCGACTGTCTTGCAGGTATGAGCCCCAGGTTTCCACTGCCAGGGAAGGGAGGGAGGCAAGAATGAGCCCTATTGGTCCAAAGCAGGGTGTGTGTGCAATGTTGATCTGGACCCACCTTCCCCCCTTTCTTACCTCGGGTCCTCTGAAGACGGGAAATAGGTTTGTCACTGCACTTTGGAAAGACTGAGGAGGCAGGTGGAGGTGTGTCTGAGGCCCCTTTAGGCTACGTGATGAGTCCCTGTCTCAAGAAACAAAACCAGAAAAGTGGAGATTGCACGCTCCACATTGAGAAATAACTACTCCACGTGGGACCAGTGAGACATGAAGCAGAATCACACAGAGGGAGAGCAGCTGGAAGATTCCAGAACAGCTAGGAAGGCTGCCTCTGTACAACAGCCGTGTTCTGGGTGCTGCAAACTTCATGTACTCGGTTCCACTCTCACCAAACAGACCCACATTCAGAGGCAACTGCTGAATTTTAGGACCTCCTTTTCTCTGTAAGAGTAATTTAAAGGGAAAAGACTTCGTGTTTAAAACTCATGGGGAAAGACCACAGCCTGTGTCAAGCCGTGTCTGAGGGGATCAGTGGTCCACGTGGAAAGCACTGGATCTCGAAGGCCCAAGCAACCAAGTGACTTTCTCCAAGGAACTCTCTCTCTATAGATGAGTCACTTACATGTTTTAAAGGAAAGATTAATCTTGGTGCCACACAGGATGAATCACTCCCCTTCCACTCGGTGAGGGGGGCTGACAAGCAATCCACCCCTCCATTTCCAATGAAGGGCTTTTTTAAGGCAGGAGTTCAACAAGAAAGAAGATGAGGGCTGGAGAGATGGCTCAGCGGTTAAGGCACTTGCCTCCAGTGCCTAAGGCCCCAGGTTCAATTCCCTAGGACCCACATAAGCCAGACCCAGAAGGTGGTGGCCCTGGTGCATATTCTCTCTCTCTGTCTCTCTCTGTCTCTCTGTCTCTCTCTGTCTCTCTCTGTGTATCTCTGCTTGAAAATGAATAAATAAAATATTAAAAAGAAATAAAGACGATGATTCTCATCAAACGAGCCTTGTGTCAGAGAACTCACAAGCCCCCAAATCCTTGTGTCTCTGAGAGCCGGGCAGGAGCCCACCACAAGGCCAGCGCTAGCTAGCATTTTTCTGTCCTTACTACTGTCTGGGGAAAGCTCTGAGCCTACGGAATCTCATTGTCTTGTGATTTCTCTCTTAATCTGGCTGGCAGCTTCCAGAGACCACAAGGGTTAAAAATCCAACTGGTATGTTTGCTTCCTTTGCTCAGTTGTGATAAAGTTGTCTGAGAGACTGGCAATAAGAATATAGTGGGAGCCGGGCGTGGTGGCGCACGCCTTTAATCCCAGCACTCGGGAGGCAGAGGTAGGAGGATTGCCGTGAGTTCAAGGCCACCCTGAGACTACATAGTGAATTCCAGGTCAGCCTGGACTAGAGCGAGACCTTACCTCGAAAAACCAAAAAAAAAAAAAAAAAAAAAAAAAGAATATAGTGGGAACTTGACACACATAATAATCCCCAAATTATAAGGCAAAAGTATAGACCATATACCTCTAGCCAGAAGCTCAAATGATCACGCACAGTGCTGTTTGGGGTCTCAAAGCTGCAGGTCTAGGAAGAGCATCACTAATTAAAAAGTTTAACCTATAGTCTTAACTCTCCAATGCAAAATTTGTAATTTTTTATAGAATTTATTTCAATGAAAAAAACATTTTAACCCACGCTGGCCTCCAACTCAACAGAATCCGCCTACTTCAGCCTCCTGAGTGCTGGGGTTTTAAAATGCAGGCCATCACACCTGCTTAATTGAATATTTTTTAACTTTTGAGTGATGGTTTCCATAGAGATTCTACCCTGTTTCTCTAGTGCAGAGGTTATCTTGTTTGCCTCATAATGATGATCATAGCTCCTCCCCCTCTGTGGAGTCCCTTCTTTCCAGCTACGCTCTCTTCTATTTTATTTTAATATTTTATTTATTCATTCTCAAGCAGAGAAATACAGAGAAGAGAGAGAGAGAGAGAGAGAGAGAGAGAGAGAGAGAGAGAGAGAGAGAGAGAGAGGACTTATGTAGATACTGGGGAATTGAACTCGGGGCCCCAGGCACCAGAGGCAAGTGCCTTAACCGCTGAGCCATCTCTCCAGCCCTCTCTTCTATTTTAATATCATCATTTCCCTCCTACTATGCAGGTCTTGTGTAGGTAATACGCCAATGTGAGGTCATGATTACCACGGCCACTTGGGTTCCTGGAGACAGTATCGGAAGCACTCCTCCCTCCCTGGGCTCTTACAGTCTTTCCACCACCTCTTTCTGGATGGTTCCTGAGCCTTGGAGGGTGTGATGAGATGTCACTCAGCGCTGAGCACACCGCAGCCCCTGCTCCTCAACGCTTTAGTGAGTTTTGAGTCTTCCCAGTGGGCACCACAATCTGAAGGGAGAGCGGTATTATTATATATTGGCACAAACATAAGAATTCGGAGGGTAGTTTGGTAGGCAAAAATACCCACGTAACCAGACAAGCGGGGTCGGTTCCCCTAGGCTTTATGACCTCCCAGCCGCAGGCTTCGGTTAGGTTTTCAGTACCAGGCAGGAATTCCCTCCCCTGGAGCCGGTCTGAAGTCCAACCAGAAAGCAGGTGGTTTCCCTTAGACTCGACCTGCCACCATTGCACCAGCTGGAACGTTTGGCCCGACTGGTTCTTCAGCTGAAGAACTTGCAGGGTCCACTGCTGGTTAAGACCGTCCATGGCTCTTCTCCCCAACAGGCTGCGAAGCTCCTTCCGGCTCAGCTGCAGCTTGGTTTCTCAACGACCTGCATTCCAAGCCCGGGGATCTAGCAACAGGGTCTTAGCATCTAGTTCTGGTGATTTATTGAATATTTCATCATTGCTAAATATAAAATTTAGGGTTCAGAGCTGGGCATAGTGGTGCATGCCTTTAACCCCAGCTCTCAGAACGCAGAGGTAGGAGGATCGCTGTGAGTTCAAGGCCAGGCTGGGATTACAGCGCGAGTTCCAGGTCAGCTTGGGCTGGAGGGAGACCCTACCCTGAAAAAAAATAGGATTCAAGATTCACCCACCAAGCAAACTCTGAATGTGTGTGTGTGTGTGTGTGCATTCATGAGTGCGCGCGCATGTGTGTGTGCATGCATACGTGTATGTGTTTTGTATGTGTGCATGTGTGTGTGCATATGTGTTCATGTGTATGCACGTGTGTGAGCATGTGTGCATGTGTGCATGTGTGCATGTGTGTGTTCGTGCATGTATGTGTGTGCATAGGTGTATGTATGCATGTGCACGTGTGTGAGCATGTGTGTGTGCAAGTGTTGCGTGTGTGTGCACGTGTGTGCACGTGTGTGCCTGTGTGCATGCGAGTGTGTGTTCCGTGTGTGTGTGTGCATGTGTTCTGAGGTAGGGTCCCACTCTCCTGTATGTTTGTTTGGAGACAGGGTCTCCCTGAGTGACCCAGCTTGACCTCTTGCGAGTTCAAGCAAGCCTCCTGCCTCCATCTCTCATTTGAGGCTCCAGGCTTATGCCACTGTCCCCTGGCCTGACTGTGATCGTCAGACTCTGTCTAGTCGCTGGGAAAACAGACACAAATTAAACCTGAGTCTAGTTCTCAATAAGCTTCTGACTTGGAAGAGGAAATAAGCGAATAAACACGCCACATCGCCTGTGACGTGGATGCAGGACACCGCGAAGGCGGCAGAGTCTGACCCTGGGGTGTCAAGTACACGACAGGAAGTCCTGCGAGAGCTCTGAAGAGGGCTGAGGAGGTCAGCAGCCAGCCTTGGGGAAGGAAAGCTCAGTGGGGGAGGGGAAAGGCAGATGGTGCCGAGGAAGGGAGGCATCGAGCAGTACCTAGCATGTGACACTTGAGGTCAAGACTGGGCGACAGGAGCCAAGCAGGCACCTGCCGCCAAGGGAGCGGTGCAGCCAGAGGGCCTAAGCTCTCACCCAAGCCTTGGTCCAGCAGGCAGTGAGAGGAAAGGAGAAGCTTCCAGAAGAGATGTGGTCAATGCAGCCCTCTGGAAAGATGGCTCTGGGTGAAGAACATCAGTGTTGTTGGTTGATCGAGTCTGCTCAGAAACGTTTCTGGGTGGTGGGCATGGGAGTGCGTGCCTTTGATCACAGCACTCACTCGGGAGGCAGAGCTTCGGTCCTTTGCTCCATTCTGTGACAAACATCCAACCAGAAGCAGCTCGGGAGAGGAAAGCCGTTTATTTTGGCTTACAGACTCGAGAGGAGGCTCCAGGGCGGCAGGGAAAACGGCGGCGATGAGCAGAGGCTGGACATCACCTCCTGGTCAGTCAGATGGACAACAGCAGCAGGACAGGGTGCCAAACACTGGCAAGGGGAAGCTGGCTGCAGCACCCATAAGCCCGCCCCCAACAACTCACTGCCTCCGGGAGGCTCCCATTCCCAAATTGCCAACACCTGGGGACCTAGTAGCCAGAACAGGTGCTTATGAAGGACACAGACAGTTCCTGTGAGTTCAAGGCCAGCCGGAGACCACAGAGTGAGTTCCGGGTCCGCCTGGGCTTCGACCCTACCTGCAAAGACAAGAAGAAGAAGAAATGCTTCTCAGCAAGCCGGACATGGAGCCCCACCCCTGCATTCCCAAAACTCGGGAGCATCTTGGGCTCCAAGCCAGTCTGAGATCTATAATAGTAAGACCCTGTCTCAATAAAATAAAATGAAAATAAAGAACAGAGATGGGGAGATGCCTCTTGTTTGTAAAGCCTGATACTCCTGGTTCCATTCCTACTACCCACTTAGAGCCAGATCACAAAGTAGCTCATGCAACTGGACTTTATTTGCAGTAGCAAGAGGCCCTGGCACAGCACAACCATATTCTCTCTCTCTCTCTCTCTCTCTCTCTCTCTCTCTCTCTCTCTCTCTCTCTCTCTCTCTCTCCTTGCAAGTAAATAAATATTAGGAAAAATACGGCAAAGAAGGAGAGGAGGGAAGAAAGGGGGGTAAAGAAGGGGAAGATTTCTCATTAGCATTGTTTTCTTTGTTTTGTGGAAATTCTGTTTTATTATTTATTTTTAAGACAAGATCTCATGTAGCTCAGGCTGACCTCACTCTGTAGTCAAGGAGAGGACGGCTTTGAACTTCAAATCCTCCTGCCTCCACCTTCTCAGTGCTTGGACTGCAGGCACGCACGGCCATGCCTGGTTCTCTGTGGGGCTGGGGCTCGAACTCAGGACCTGGTGCATGTTAGGCCAACGCTCTGGCCCCTGAGCTACAGCCCCTGGCTAGCATCACTGTCATCTTCAAGTCTCTCCCTGTGATCCTCTGTACTCAGACCACTGACCAATGATGCCCTTTATTCCCTAATGAGCAGAGGGGAGTCTGAGACTGAGGCCACACTATCTCATTTTCACCGGCTCTTTCAGCTAGCCCGCATACGTCTTCGAGGACAAGACACTGCCCTGTCTCTGCAAGTCCAGCTTCCAGAATTGACTGTCCCTTCCCAGCACCCGTAGCTCAGGGCCTCCACTGAACATCAGACAACGATGCTTGGATGCAGAGAGACTCTGTTCACATGTGACGCCCTGAAGGCGAGCTCTCCTTGGGCCCTGATGGCTTGTGTTTGGGAGACCTCCGTGAAGTCCCAAGAGACTTTAAGCATGACCACACTATCTGGAAAGCTGAACTCTTAGAAGAGTGTATAAAATAGTGTAGATGATCACCTCCAAGCCCACGAGTCTCCTGTAATGCTTTCAGCCTGCCCTAGAATAAGCACTCATACCCACTGCCCTGGCTTTCCTTCGTCTTAAGGAACTCGGGTTGCCGGACGTGGCAAATAAAAATAGAGACAGACAAATACTATTTTAGCATATCCTATGTCGTACTTGGGGCATGCTTATATTAAAAAAAAATGTTGTTTATCTAAAATTCAAATTAACTAAGAAATCTATCTTTTGCTTGGCAGCTCATTGAAAAGAACCTTAATTTTATTTCATGGTACTTTGGCTAGGGTATTTGGCTTAAGGAGAAAAAAGAAACTTCCATCCAGTTCTATAAAATGAAATAAAACTGGTGTGTGGGGGGAAGGGGGACTCAAGCCTGTAATTCCATCACTTAGGAGGCTGAGCTAGGAAGATTGCCATGAACTTGAGGTCAGCCTGGTCTGCAAAGTGAGTTGCAGGCCAGCCTTAACTACAGCGTGAGATCCTATCTCAAAAATAAATAAATAAAAATAAAACCCGGCAACACAGTAGCCGGGCATGGTGGTGGGTTACTTACTAGAGTGTGGGCCACAGCACTGAGGAGCCTGGCGTTCCCTCTCGCTGCCAACACTGATTGCCAATAGCTCCTCAGGAAGGGGTGGGCCCTCGTGTGTTATAGTCCTATGGCTATTGATCTTCAGGGAGACAGGCGTGGTAGCACAAGCCTTTAATCTGAGCACTCCAGAGGTTTCTACCCGGATTACTGTGAGTTCCAGGCCACCCTGAGATTACATACTGAATTTCAGGTCGGCCTGGACTAGAGGGAGACCCTGCCTCAAAAAAACAAAAAAATAAAAAATAGGGCTGGAGAGATGGCTCAGCAGTTAAGGCACTTGCCTCCAGTGCCTAAGGCCCTGGGTTCAATTCCCCAGGACCCACATAAGCCAGACCCACAAGGTGGTGGCTCTGGTGCATATTCTCTCTCTCTCTCTCTCTCTCTCTCTCTCTCTCTCTCTCTCTCTCTCTCTGTATCTCTCTTGCTTGAAAATGAATAAATAAAATATTTTTAAAAAGAAAAATTAAAAAAAATACAGGTTTGTCTTTACAAAAAATAATAAATAAAATAAAAGATAAAAGCCAAGCCAGGTAATGCAGGCCTGTGATCCCAGCCCTTGAGAAGTAAAGAGGATCAGGAGTTCAAGGTAATCCTCAACTACACAGTGAGTTCAAGGCCATCTTGGGCTGCATAAGACCCTCCCACAAAACAAAACAACAAGAAAGAAAGAGAGGGAGGGAGAAAGGAAGGGAGGAAAAGAAAGAGAAAAAGAAGAGAGATGAGAAGAGAGAGCGAAAGAAAGAAGGAAGGAAAGAAAGAGGGCTGGAGAGATGGGTCAGAGGTTAAGGTGCTTGGCTCCAAGGCCTAAGGACCCAAATTCCATTCCCCAGGACCCACGGAAAGCCAGATGCACAAAGTAGAGCATGCATCTGAGTTTGTTTACAGTGGCTGGAGGTCTCTCTCTCTCTCTCTCTCTCTCTCTCTCTCTCTCTCTCTCTCTC
Organism: Zapus hudsonius; assembly: GCA_004024765.1. Taxonomy (NCBI): domain Eukaryota; kingdom Metazoa; phylum Chordata; class Mammalia; order Rodentia; family Dipodidae; genus Zapus; species Zapus hudsonius. The sequence goes on along the minus strand of PVHP010035245.1, from coordinate 8 downwards.
TCTCTCTC
>PVHP010035244.1:0-18594 GCA_004024765.1 Zapus hudsonius | reverse complement strand
TTTATTGACCATAATGAGTTACAACATTTAGTGGGCAAACAATGAGTTGTTATCCCCAATTCCCAATTCCCCGCTGCCCTCCCCTACCCCCTCCACTGGATAACCTCCTCATCTGGATCAGTCCTTGTGACAGGGGACCATGGATAGCCTAGTATTCAGCCAGGTTCTCCTGGCCATGCCTCTGGATAATTTCCCCCACCACAGCTCTCACAATCTTTCCGCCCTCTCTTCCGCAAAGTTCCCTGAGTCGTGGTGGATGAGTATTAAGGCTGCTTTAAGGTTGTGAGCTTAGGGGTCTTTGTGTCGAAATCATTGGTTTCTGTCTCACTGGCTTATCCTGTGTTGATTTAATGGCTGTGGCTGTGGGCCCCTTGTTCATCCCGTCATTCTCTACGGGGTTCCATTTGGATCCTCCACGATATGATTGTGGTGGGTCCTCTCTTGCCAGAATCTCAGCCATCAGCCTACGGTCGGTTGGTAGGGTTAGATGGGCCCCAGCTCTCTTGCTGCATCCTGAAAAATACAAACACAATCTCCATCGGAGAGTGAGACCAGTGTAGGTTAACAAATATACACAATTCTGGATTACCTAGAATCTATTTTTAGTAGTCTCCCTGTCACTCGCTCCCATAGTGCATCTTGTTTTGGGAGCCCAAAAGTACGGGATCCGGTGCCTATCGCCCTGAATCCCTAGTTCCAAACAAGGGGTCCTCCTCACTGAGTGGAAAATTGGTCGAATTTGAAAGCTGTTGATTGTCTCCCCCAGGCCCAGGCTCCACCTATTTGCAATTTTTGATTCTTTTGTTTGTTCATTTATATTTGTCCTTGTTGTGATTCTCACTTACTATTTGTGTTCTGCCATTTCCTGGTTAAATATATTTTTGTAATTATTTCATATCTTTAAAAAGGTTTTTTCATCACTTTTTTTGAACAGTTGAATGAATGGAAGGGAGAATATATTAAATTGGAGATTTAAAATGTTAGTATCTTGTAATGGGCATAAGAATGAGCTCTGATTTAGTCCTGAGTTAAGACCCAGTGCTGCATCAGTAACTGAGCCAGCACAGTGGCATCTTCCAAGCCCCTTTTAACAATGAATGGCATACAGTCTTAAGTATTCACATTTGAGTAGAAAAAAAAATAGATGTTTTATCTGTTTCACAGTGCATTTCAATTGAAGATTTCATTTCTCGATGATTTTAACTTAACTAAATCAAGTTTTTCTCTTTAGATTTGGCGAGAGCTATTTTCCCCTCTTCATGCACTTAATTTTGGAATTGGGGGAGATACAACAAGACATGTTTTATGGAGACTGAAGAATGGAGAACTGGAGAACATTAAGCCTAAGGTGAAATGAATTTCAGTTTTAAAAATATCAATCTTGAATTTCTTTCAAATTGTTAAATTATTTTAAAGTAGTGAAAAAACTGCTTTTTTAGCCGGGCGTGGTGGCGCACGCCTTTAATCCCAGCACTAGAGAGGCAGAGGTAGGAGGATTGCTGTGAGTTCGAGGCCACCCTGAGACTACATAGTGAATTCCAGGTCAGCCTGGACTAGAGGGAGACCCTACCTCGAAAAAAAAAAAGAGAGAAAAAGTAGAGTCATTAATAAAAATTGCTTTCATTGAAAATATCTTTACTTTTCACATAAAAATTTTATTTATATGCCTCTCTTTTGGGACAGCGTAGAAAGTTATTTTGTTGCATCATATAATATGTATATCTCCAAAATGACTGACATCTTGTAAACAGTTTTTTGTTTTGCTTTGTTTAGGTTTTTTTTTTTTTGTTGTTGTTGTTGTTAAGAAAAAACATTGGGACTGGGGTTATAGCTCAGTTGGTAGAGTGCTTGCCTAGCACGCACAAAGCCCTGGGCTTGATCCTTAGCACTGGCATAAAACTGCAAGATAGAAAACACCTATTATTATAGTTTGAGAGGTGAAGGTAGGAAGATTAGAAATTAAAGTCAGCCTCCACTACATAACAAATTGAGGCCTCCTTGGTTTAGATGAGACCCTGAGACCCTATGGAGAGAAAGAGACCATTTTACTAAAACAACATCCAGCCCGGTGTGGGTGGTACACGCACTAGGCTGGCAGAGGTAGGAGGATAACTGAGCTTGAGGCCACCCTGAGACTATATAGTGAATCCCAGGTAAGCCTATACTAGAGAGTGAGACCCAGCCTCAAAAAATAAAAACTAAAAAAAGAAAAAAGAAAAAAGAGCTGGGCGTCGTGGTGCATGCCTTTAATCCCAGCACTCACCTTTAATCCCAGCACTTGGGGAGGCAGAGGTAGGAGGATCACCATGAGTTTAAGGCCACCCTGAGACTACATAGTGAATTCCAGGTCAGCCTGGGCTAGAGTGAGAACTTACCTCGAAAAACAAAAAAAACAAAACAAAACAAAACAAAACGCATCCAACCTCTACCTCAGTGGCTTCTTTCCTTGAGTGTACTTGTGTACTTCTATCCATTATACTCTTTGGGTACTTTGATTTACTATATGAGGCATTTCTAGTCAATGAGAAGACTATGTAGTATGAATTATAATTATTTTCCCCCAGGTTCTTTATATGTCACTGTAACTAAGATACATACATACATACATGAATTTATGTTTGTGAGTGTGTGTGTGTATCCATGTATCCATCTGGAGTTAAGAGGTTAACATCAGGTGTCCTCTTCTCTCTCTCTCTCTCTCTCTCTCTCTCTCTCTCTCTCTGTCTCTCTCTCTCTCTCTTACTCACTCTCTCTCTCTCTCCCTCTCCCTCCCTCCCTCCCTCCGTCCCTCCTTCCGTCCGTCTGTCCGTCTTTTGTGTGTGTGTGTTTGTTTTTTGAGGTAGGGTCTCACTAGCTCAGGCTGACCTGGAATTTACTATGTAGTCTCAGGGTGGCCTTGAACTCACAGTGATCCTTCTATCTCTGTCTCCCAAGTGCTGGGATTAAAGGCTTGTGCCCACATGGCCAGCTGCCCAGTATTTTTATGTGGGTGTTGGAGATCAAAAGTCAGATCCTAAGCCGGGCGTGGTGGCGCACGTCTTTAATCCCACTCGGGAGACAGAGGTAGGAGGATCGCTGTGAGTTCGAAGCCATCCTGAGACTACATAGTGAATTCCAGGTCAGCCTGGACTAGAGTGAGACCCTACCTCAAAAAAAAAAAGTCGGATCCTAGGTTGGGCGTGGTGGCGCGTGCCTTTAACCCCAGCACTCAGATGGCAGAGGTAGGAGGATTGCTGTGAGTTCAAGGCCACCCTGACACTACATAGTGAATTCCAGGTCAGCCTGGACTAGAGCGAGACTCTACCTCAAAAAAACAAAAACAAAAAAGTCAGATCCTGGCTGAAGAGATGGCTTAGCGGTTAAGGCATTTGTCTGCAATGCAGAAGGACCCGAGTTTGATTCCCCAGTGCCCACATATAAAGCCAGATGCACAGGAGGGCGTATGTGTCTGGAATTCGTGCTGTGCCCATTCCTCCCTCCCTCCCTCCCTCCCTCCCTCCCTCTCTCTCTCTCTCTCTCTCTCTCTAATAAATAAATAAAATATATTTTAAAAAAAAAAAAGTCAGATCCTAGCCAGGTGTGAGTTTGAGGCCACCCTGAGACTACATAGTGAATTACAGGTCAGCCAGGGCTAGAGAGAGACTTTACCTTGACAAACCAAAATAAGTCAGGCCCTCATTCTTTCATGGCAAGCACTGTACTGACTGAGCTATCTTCCCAACACCAGCTTTTGTTTTTAATTACTTGAGTTTATTAATATTTTTTGTTCGTTTTTATTATTGAGGTGTAAGAGTCCTTTATTTGGAGATTGCTCAGGTGTACAAGCATGCCACAATATGCACATGAAGGTCAGAAGACACTTCTATGTTGCATCTGCCAGGCTAGCTGGCCCATGAGCTTCCAGAAGATTGCCTTGTTATCTCCCATCTACACTGGGATTACAGATGCCTGCCACACTGTCCAATTTACATAAATTCTGGGGATCCAAAGTCAGGTACTCATACCTACGAAGCAAGACCTTTATCTGCTGAGCCATCTCCCCAGCCCAAGTTTATTCTTTTTTATATTGTTTGTAGATTTTGAAAGATCAGCTTTTAATTCTGATAGAATTCTTTATTTCTTGGCAGAATAATTTTGCTACTTAATTTTTAAAAATTTTTCTTACAATGTGCATGTAGTTTGTGTGTAATGTAGTGGAGGCTGACCTCGTATACCATTTTGTGCATCTGGCTTTACTGGGGAATGGAGCCTGGGTCATCAGGTACTACAGGCAAGAGCCTTAACTGCTGACCCATCTCTCCAGCCCTGCTCTGTTATTTTTAAAAATTTATTCAGCCAGGCATGACAACTCTCCTCTTTAATCCCAGCACTCCGGAGGCTGAGGTGGTAGGATCATCAACGAGTTTGAGGCCACCCTGAGACTACATGGTGAATTCCAGGCCAGCCTAGGCTAGACAGAAACCCTACCTTGGGAAAACAAACACAAAAATTATTTATCTGCTTTCATACTTGTATACACGCATGCGGGTGTGTATATGTATGCATGTCAGTGTCTGTCTCTGTCTATCTTTAGGGTTTCTTGTTACTGCTTTTGTTTGTTTACTTATTTGAGACAGGGTCTCTGGCCCAGATAACTTCACTCTAGTCTAGGCTGGTCTCAAAGTGATCCTCCTACCTCAGCTTCCTGAGTGCTGAAATTATAGGCCTGAACCACCACACCTCGCTTTTTTCTTTTCTTTTTTTTTTCTTTTTCTTCTCCCTCTCCCTCTCCCTCTCCCCCTTCCTTCCCCTTCCCCTTCCCCTTCCTTGGCAGGGTCACATTCTAGCCCAGGCTGACCTCTGGAGCTCACTCCATAGTTCCAACTGCCCTTGAACTCATGGTGATCCTTCCATTTCACTGTCCCAAGTGCTAGGACTAAATGTGTGAGGCACCATGCCATGCTCTCCTTTGATTGTTTTTTGTTTTTTTTTTAAGCAGTTTATTTAACAATCTAAGAATTTGGCAGCCATAGCAGTTCCAGTGCAATTTCAGGTACAATTGGGAATTCAGGAATCTCTGTAGTATAGCATACCCTGTAGGTAAAATACATGCATACTTTTGATAGAACATGTGAAGGGATCTTTCTAAAATTGACCTCATTGGTTTCTTTCTCAGAAAACTGACCTGCCCACTCAACATGGCTTTTATTGTTCTTGATGTTAGTGCAACACTCTTTTTACAATAAGTTTGTGGCCATCAGAAAATATTAATTTGACATACATGCATCAGGGTCTTTTTAATTGAGAGAGTGAGAGTGAGTGTATGGATGTACTGGGACCTCCTGCAAATGAACTGGATGCATGCGCCACTTTGTACTGGGGAATTGAACCCAGGTTGTCAGACTTTGCAAGCAAGCACTGAGCCATCTATCCAGCCCTCCTTTGATTATTTTTCTCTCCTTTGATATAGAAGCTTTCATCTAAGTGATGGGTATTTCTTTATTTCTTGTTTTTTTTTTTTTTCTCCCCCCACCCCCTTTTTCTCCTTCCTCTACTACAGGTCATTGTTGTCTGGGTAGGAACAAACAACCATGAAAATACAGCAGAAGAAGTAGCAGGTGGGATTGAGGCCATCGTACAACTTATTAACACAAGGCAGCCACAGGCCAAAGTGATTGTACTGGTAAGTGGTCTTTGATAGGTGATTAACACACTGCACAGTTATTGTTAATTTGCTTGTCCTTGTTTAGAAAGGTTGCTTCAGGTAACCTTTTAGGTTTGTTTTTTAAATATTTTATTTATTTGCAAGCAGAGAAAGGAGAGAGACAGAAAAAATGTGTGCACCAGGGCCTCTAGCTGCTGCAAACAAGCTCCAGAAGTGCATCTGACTTTCAGTGGGTACTGGGGAACTGAACCTAGGTCATTAGGCTTTGTAGACAAGTGCCTTATTGCTGAGCCATCTCTCCAGCCTGCCTTTGTTTGTTTCTGTTTTTTGAGGTAGGGTCAATGTAATTTTCAGATAATCAGGTGTCTGCCTTCCTACTAAAGAAAAGTGATTACATAATAAAAGCAAATAAAAAATTTAAATTATGCATATATTATTTATTATCATTATTTTAATCCCCCTCATGTAGGGTCTCATTCTGCCTCCCTGAGTGCTGGGATTAAAGGCGTTCACCACCATGCCTTACTTTTTTTTGTTGTTGTTGTTTGTTTGTTTGTTTTTCGAGGTAGGGTCTCGCTCTAGTCCAGGCTGACCTGGAATTCCTTATGTAGTCTCAGGGTGGCCTTGAACTCATGGCAGTCCTCCTACCTCTGCCTCCCGAGTACTGGGATTTTAACAATTCTTTGTTTGAATTTCCTGGGCTGCAGAGGGGAGAGATTTAAAGTCTGAGTACAGAGTATAGAATGTTTCAAAACATTCCTCTCTATCAAATAAGATCAACTGCATATTAACTTTTACAATAAACTGTTTAAAGGAACCTTCTGGGCTATAATTCCAGAACGGGGTGGGGTGGTACAAGATTAATTACTTTATTGAAAGTCTGAGGTGCACTTATATATTTCTTACAGATACATCGATTATACTCCATTCAGAGTAATATAAACTAGGAGCACTAAGTAATTTATCTCCTAGATAAAGGGGCACTTGTGTCCCGAATTCATTTGCAGTGGCAAGAAGCCCTTGTGTACCCTTTCACAGTCTCTCACTTTCCTCACAAATAAAAAATATTTTTATAATTTAGTAAAATATATTTTTTAAGCAGGCCATGGTGCCATATGCCTTTAATACCAGCACTTGGGAGACAGAAAGGGGGGGGGGAATCACCATGAGTTTGAGGTCACCCTGAGACTACATAATGAATTTCATCCAGATGAGCCTAGGCTAGAGGGAGACCCTACCTTGAAAAACAAAAACAAAAAAAAAAATACATCTAACTAAAAATTTATTTGCTGTCATTATGTAATCAGTTTCCTTTAGTAGGAAGGCAGACATCTTATTATCTAAAGATTACATTTTAAAATAAATTCAGAGCCAGGCGTGGTGGCACATGCCTTTAATCCCAGCACTCGGGAGGCAGAGGTAGGAGGATCACCATGAGTTCAAGGCCACCCTGAGACTACATAGTGAATTCCAGGTCAGCCTGGACTACAGGGAGACCCTACCTTGAAACCCCCCCAAAAAATATAATAAAATAAATTTGGGTTTTTTGGGGGGTGCAGATTGTTTTGCTGGGATTAAAGGCATGTGCCACCATGCCTGGCTTCAAGTCATTAAGAGAGCATTGAGGGCTAGAGAGATGGCTCAGCGGTTAAGGCATTTGCCTCCAGTGCCTAAGGCCCTGGGTTCAATTCCCCAGGTCCCACATAAACCAGACCCACAAGGTGGTGGCCCTGGTGCACTCTCTGTCTCTCTCTCTCTCTCTCTCTCTCTCTCTCTCTGTCTCTCTCTCTCTCTTTCTCTCTCTCTCTCTCTCTCTCTCTCTCTCTTTGCTTGAAAATGAATAAATAAAATATTTTTAAAAAAAGAAAATACCTTGTGGTTAGGTGAAATTAAAAAAAAAGAGCATTGATTCTAGGTCTCTTTCTTATAGTATATTAAGAGTTTCCTGTGGTATCTATAGATAGATAGGCGTCGTTGAGTTACAGAGAAGAGATTGAAGAGAGGACAGCACTGAAGCTAGGAAAAGTCACTGAGATGAGTGTCATTTAGTTCCTGGGCAATAGAGTGTATGATCATGATAAATAAAGAAGATTGGGGACTGGAAGATGGCTTAGCATTTAAAGGTGCTTGCTTGGCCCAAGTTCCATTCCCCAGTACCCCATGTAAAGCCAGTTGCACGAAGAGGCACATACATCTGGACTTTGTTTGCAATGGCAAGAGGCCCTGGACTACCTACCCATAATCCTCACTCGCTTTCTCTCTAATTAATTAATTTTAAAAAACAAAAAAAGAGCCAGGTGTGGTGCCACATGCCTTTAGTCCAGCACTTGGGAGGCAAAGGTAGGAGTTCGAGGCCAGTCTGAGACTACATAGTGAATTCCAGGTCAGCCTGGGCTAGAGGGAGACCCTACCCCAATAAACAAACAAATAACAAAAACACAAAGATTGGTGCTGGGGATGTAGCTTAGCAGTACTTGCCTAGCATGTGTGAAGTCCTTCAGTACTACATAAACTGGGTGTGGTGGTACACACCTATAATCCTTAGTTGCATACTGAGTTTGAGTCCCTGTCTCAAAACTCATTTAATGCTCTCTTCTCTGCTCTGCCCTGCCCCAGGGTCTGCTACCTCGTGGTGAGAAGCCCAACCCTTTGAGACAAAAGAATGCCAAGGTCAACCAACTTCTCAAGGTTTCCCTACCGAAGCTTGCCAATGTGCAGCTCCTGGATACAGATGGGGGCTTCGTGCACTCGGACGGTGCCATCTCCTGCCACGACATGTTTGATTTTCTGCATCTCACAGGAGGAGGCTATGCAAAGATCTGCAAACCTCTCCATGAACTGATCATGCAGTTGCTGGAGGAAACACCTGAGGAGAAGCAAACCACCATTGCCTGACTGGCTCCCATCAGTGTTAAGCATCCCAGCTTCCTCAGATCAGTTCTATCACTGGCACTACAGAATCCTCTTTCTTAAGGCACTTTGCATTGTAGAATGTTCCTGGATGCTTGTACCTAGTGTTTAAAAGGGAGGAGGTCCTGTATATAGAAAGTTTGACACAGGAGAAAAATTAGCCAAGGAAACTGTTCTTTAATTCATTTGAAACCAGAAGGGAACTCTTCAGTTGTATGTGTGACACATTTATTGGATTATCTTTATTTTTCCAAGGACAACATAAAGCCCAAGTACAATATGAAGATTCCTTTTTTTTCTTTTTTCCCTATGGATTATGTCATATATGATAATTATTCACACCTACTTGGCTTTAAAACATGTTTTTTTTTCTTTTTCCAGTTTTAAAGGTCTGTGATTTACTATGTTTGATTATTGTGTATCTTCTATACATATAGCATCAAATTAAATATGTGTGTCACTCAAATGTGGGAGATGCTTTAGTTACAAGTGAATTTGTTCCTCTCAGTCTTTCCCATGCTCAGCAGTAAAACACAGGTTTTGTTTTTTTTTCTGTTGTTGTTGTTTTTGTCCCCTTTGGGGGCTCTTTGGAGGGTATTATTTTTTATGCTGCTGAATTTCATGTCTTTAATTGATAGACCTGTGCATGCATCCTTTTCTCTGTTTTCTCCCTCACCTTTTTGGGGATTTACATTACAAGCCTTTAACACATTTTGACCCAGGAGTCCTGTTGCTGGAAGCTTAAGTCCCCAACCAGTTACTATCATATTACTGAAGTATATAACTCATTCTTGTGTGGTGTTCTGTGCTCTAGAGTCTGTGTAGTGTTACTCATAACCAGTTCTGGTTGGTTGGTTTTTGTTTGTACCAGTAAAACCTGTTAAGGTTTCCTTTTTTTTTTTTTTTCTGGAAAGACAGAAAAAAGACCAGAACTCTGATTTCCATTCCATAATGATGCCTGATCTGGTGATATTTCAAGTTTCCTATTATATTAAGGTGTATATTTTTGTTTTTATTTTATATATATATATATGTATCTATATTATAGTGCTAGGAGTCAAACCCAGGGCCTAACACATACTAGACAAGTGCTGCCACTGAGCTATACCCTTGTCCTCCCTTTTAAATTTTTGTCGTTTTAATTGGCTTAGTTCTTATATTCTAATCTGCTCATTAAGATATGGCTCTTTTTGTGGGGAAACAGTGAAGCTGCTCTCAGGATAGGCTTTCTACTTTCATCCCACCTTTTTAGTAAAAATGAACTAGGTTCATTTAACTTTTAAGGTTTCTTCATCAAAATGTCAAGAGAGCTTAATCTTAATGGTTTACTTGAGCTACATGGACTGCCTTGTAAAAGACTAATGGAACAGCTATTATATTATATTATATTAGCTAGCCAATATGCCCGTGTACTACACAAACTGGATCTACAAACACTTTAAACTGGACCGGGTCTCTGCAGTGATTCTGCTTAGTTGTTCACATTCAGTAACTGAGGTCTAGGCTTTATGTCTCTACTTGCAAAGCAAATGCCCGAGCCAGCTGTGTGTTGGAGGGAGTGTTGCTGATTTATACTAAGACCCACTTCTGACTGAGAAGGATAGAATGTGCAATGTGTTTTTTTCTTGTTGAGCCTCTTTCTAGGATTTTTTTTAAAAATACATAGTCTTATGAATGTATCATGTCTTCATTAGCAACAGAAAATACACATGGTGTTTACTAAACTTGTTTACTATATTAAAATTTTATTTTCAGTAGTCCAAGCTTTTGAGTTTTTCAAGACAGATTGTTTTCTGAACTGAGGTACAGTTTCAGGAAGGAAATTGAATTAAGTCAGAATTTTGTATGTAAAAAGACAGTCTTCTGTCCAGGTCTTTTTGTGTGGTGTGGGAGTATGATCCAAATAAATCCATTAGATTACTCCTGCGGCATGCGCTTTTAGCTTCTCTCTTGACCAAGAATGAAATAGCCCTTTGTGAGCTAGCCTTCAGTTCCTTTGCTTATGTGTATAAACCTCAGATGTTACTACATTTTATATCTATCAGAGCTATTCAAGCAATAGTATTTGAACCACTAGCCTTTTAAATAAAATTCTGCCCTATTGCTAATGTGCAGATACTGAGTCCACTGTCATTTCTTGCCAGAGTTCTTTGATTTGTTTTAGGTTAAAAAGTGTTGATCTTTTTATTTATTTTTGGTTGACACCTCAGATTGCTTCAGTGATAGAACAGATTAGAGTTTTGGTTTGGTTTGGTTTTTTGAGGTAGGGTCTCGCTCTAGCCCAGGCTGACCTGGAATTCACTATGTAGTCTCAGTGTAGCCTCGAACTCACGGTGATCCTCCTACCTCTGCCTCCCGAGTGCTGGCATTAAAGGCGTGTGCCAACACACCTGACTGTATTTTTAATAAAATGTATGAATTAACTGCAGTGTCCACATGGAAATATCCATTTGTCATTGTGATTATAAAGGGCCAAATTACCCCAGGCAGTTAGCACAGATACTGTTAATTGTTTTGTGGGGTTTTTTTAATACATGTATTCTTTTTTTGGTGGGGGGAGAAAGAGACAGGTAGATGGAGAAAGAGGAAGAGAATGGGCCTCTAGCCACTACAGACAAACTTCAGACATGTGCATTACTTTGTGCATCTGGCTTTATGTGGGTACTAGGGAATCGAACTTGGGTTGTTAGGCTTTGCAGGCAAGAGCCTTAATTGCTGAGCCATCTTCGCAGCCCTGTTTGTATTTTGTTTTGAGCACAAGGTCTTACTATGTAGCTCTGATTGGCCTTGAACTTCTGGTGATCTTCCTGCTTCATTGTTTCCCAAATGACTGCTGAGATTTCAGGCCTATACGACCACAAACTTGTTCTGTTCCTTTCTCAGCAAATTTTGAGATAAGATTTTATGTAGCCCAGGTTAGCCTCCCATCTCTGAAGTGCTGAGATTATAGGTATTTACCTCCACATTTAGCTCTTCCCAATAATTTTAACCCCTTTGCCCAGAAATTCCTGCTATGTGGAAGCCATTCACGGCACTAGAAAGCTGCCTGCCATCAAGTCTTGAGTGTGGTAGGTTGGGGGTGTGCTACCAAGGGTGATCCAGTGGAAGGGACTTGGCTGTCCCTACATTCTAGGTTACCTTGTACAGAACTCTGGCTACTCCCTGAGTTGCTTGGAAAAACCAGATCTTCTGTCAAAAATCTTCTCTCAGCAAAACTAATATTGAAGCTGGGCGTGGTGGCACACACCTTTAATCCCAGCACTCAGGAGGCAGAGGTAGGAGGATCAATTGACATGAGTTCAAGGCCACCCTGAGACAACAATAGTGAGTTCCAGGTCAATCTGGGCTAGAGTGAGACCTTACTTTGAAAACCCCTCCCCCCAAAAAAACAAACAAAAACCTAATATTGAGTAGCTCATGCCCTGTTCTTAAGAATTGTAACTCTTAGTTCTTTTTAAAAATTATTTATTTTTTTAGAAATTCATGTACTTCAGTTTTTTAATATTTTATTTATTTGGGGGGGGCAGAGAGAATGGACACACTGCAAATGAATTCCAGACACATGCACCCTCTTGTGCATCTGGCTTTATATGGGCACAAGGGGATCGAACTCGGGTCCTTCTGCGTTGCAGGCAAACACCTTAACTGCTAATCCATCTCTTCAACCCAGTTGTTTTTTTTAAGTCCCAACTTTGTTTATATTTTTCAACCTAGTCACTGTTTACAGTTGTATGCTAAAGCCTGAAGTACTGTCTGTGCTGTGGTGTATGAACATTGCCAATTTTATATTTATTGCAGTGAAGAAACTAAAAATATATAAAAAGGAGGTGTCTGTGTGGGTGCATGTGGGGGCAGGGAGTGGGGGCTCTTGAAAGGCTTTGGAAAGAAGCCTCAAGTTTCCCTGTTGATCTTCTGGGGATTACTGCTGCAGGCTAACTCAACCTCCCCAAGGGGAGCTTGTAACTGTTTTGGCAAAGTCTCCTTGACTAGTAGAATCATTCTGTTTAGTGCATATTTCAATATATAAAAGTCAACATTTCACTGAAAACTTGCTGATGTCTTTTCTGTCTCCTTTATCGTAGTTTGTATTCTAGTAGAAAAAGCAAGTTGGATACTTTGCTTATCTTCTGTGGAACTGAATGTACCAAACTGACTCCTCACTTTCCTTCTCAGGGTGTAGGGTAGTAGCATGGGGTGAGTAATTAAAAAATCCTAAGTAGGGAAATGGGAAATTGTCAATGGAATCATTTGCATTAATCAAGAAACAAGTGTTTGGTAGTTACAGGTAACTCAAACCATAAACTGACCTCTTCTTAACTGACCCTTTTTCCCAATTTCAGTGTTTAGAATTTAGAATTAAATGTACCGAGCTCCACTATTCCATTCTTCACACTTAACAGTCACCATACTTCTCCTGAATGCTGGGATTAAAGGCATGTGCCAACCACACTCAGCTACCATATTTTTTTAATACTTAGGAAAGGGCTGGGGAAATGGCTCAGCTTACTTGCAAAGCCTAACAACCTGGGTTTGATTCCCCAGTACTCATGTAAAGTCAGATACATAAGGTGGCACATGCTTCTGATGTGCATTTGCAGCGGCTGCAGTCCCTAGTGCACCCATTTTCTCTCTTTTTTTAAAAATATTTTTAAATGTTTTATTTATTTATTTGCAAGCAGAGAGATACAGAGAGAGAGAGAGAGAGAGAGTATGGGTACACACCAGGGCCTCTAGCCACTGCAAATGAACTCCAGATACATATGCCACTTTGTGCATTTGGTTTATGTGGGCACTGGGGAATTGAATTTAGGTACTTAGGCTCTGAAGGCACCTTTCTTAGCCACTGAGCCATCTCTTCAGCCCCCCCCTCTCTGCTTGCAAATTTTTTTTTTTTAATCCTTGGGAATTGGAGAGATGGCTTAGTGGTTAAGGCGCTTGCCTACAAAGCAGAGGGATCTGAGTTCGATTCCCTAGTACCCACATAAAGCCATATGCACAAAATGGTACATGTGTCTGGAGTTTCTTTGCAGTGGCTGGAGGCCCTGGTGCGCCTATTCTCTCTGCCTCTCTCTTTTTCTCTCAAATATGATAAAGTCCTTGGGAAAATATCTCCATTGTTGCCTCCAGCTTGAACTTGAGTGCTTCAAAGTTCTTGTTATTCTGAGTTCCTGTGCCATCAGGTAGAATAGTCTTCCATTCTCAGTGTTTTATATACCTAGAGGCCCATTTATTGTTCGCCAGGCAACAGCATAAATCCAGACGAAGCTGCCTGCAAACTATCCATAAGAATGGACTATGCTTTCTGAAGGTCTGCCATGAGACCTACTTGAGGTTTTCATCTGCATCTGCGGTTGTGATCTCCTCCTCCATGGCACTGGAAGCTGCCAATGCCTGTCTACTTTAAAGAGATCTTTTTGGCTGAGCATGGTAGTGATTGTCAGTAATCCTAGTACACTGGAGTTAAAGATCATCTTCAGCTACACAGCAAGTTTCAGACCAGCCAGAGTTATGTGGGACCCTGTGCCAAAACAAGCAAAAACATCATTTTGAATACTGATTATTGGTTAGATATGGGAGAGGGGAGGCCTACACTTTTACTATACATAAGCCTATACATTCCCTTCAGGTTTAATTTATCCAAGTAGTGTCTTCTTACCAATTTAAATTTATAGATGTTAACACAATAGCCTGATAGTCTTTAAAACAATCTCTTCAGGTATACATCCAAAATTCTTGCTTCATAAACACTTTTTTTTTTAAGGTAGAGTCTCTCGCTCTAGGCCAGGCTAACCTGGAATTCACTATGCAGTCTCAGAGTGTCCTCGAACTCAGAGATCCTCCAATCTCTGCCTCCTGAGTGTTGGAATTAAAGGTGTGTGCTACCATGCCTGGCCACAAACATTTTAATTCTACTACTGACTGAAGGTGTCCAGACAGATGATATACTTAAGTAAATCTAGGAATTCTGTGGTTTCAGGGAATGGAAAAGGAGTACACTGACTGCAGAAAGACTAGAGCAGCTGCTATCTTTGTCCAGGTGGGAAAACTCATCTCCAGAATCTTTAGCTGTCATTAATACAAAATCTAGTATCAAAAAGATGCCTTAAAGCCGGGTGTGGTGGCGCACGCCTTTATAATCCCAGCACTCGGGAGGCAGAGGTAGGAGGATCGCCATGAGTTCAAGGCCAGCCTGAGACTACAGAGTGAATTCCAGGTCAGCCTGGGCTAGAGCGAGACCCTACCTCGAAAAAACCAAAAAGAAAAAAAAAAGATGCCTTAAGCAGGGCATTGGTGGCACTTTAATTCCAGCACTCAGTAGGATTGTCATAAGTTTGAGGCTATCCAGAGCTACAGAGTGACTTCTGGGTCAGCCAGCCTGAGCTAGAACAAACAAGACCCTGCCTCAAAAAAAGAAAAAAAAAAAAAAACCTCACGAAAAATTGATGCTTCAATTACTAGGCAGATGGCTCAGTGGTTAAAGGTACTTGTTTACAAAGTCTATTGGCCCACATAAAGCTGGATGCCAAGTGTCATATACATGTGATCATAACCTGACTGACTACCACAGTGGAAGGTGGAGCTGAGAATTTGAAGCTGGCTGACCAACTAGTTATTTCCAATCTGGCAGTTGTTTACAGGACCAAGAGATCTTATCTCAAAACATAGAGCACAGATACCTTTCAGCTGTCCTTTGATCTCCATACATGCACAATGACACAACAATGACACACGTGTGCTGCCCTCCCCCCATTATTTTAAATTAAAAAAATAGAAAAGATGCCTCAAACTGAATGAGTGGTGACAGGGTTAGGGCTATGAAGTCGGGTACAGCAAATTTCAAATTCTAGATTAGCCTCAAGCTGATACAGCCTGTTTCAAGAGTTATAGGAGATACACCACTAGTTAACAGCTGGAGGCTAAGCCAGCATGTCTTAGCCACTACAAATTTCTGTGACTTTTTTACTTCCATCGCTCCACCAGTGATGTTACTGAGTTAAAATGGTTGACTTATAATGACAAAATGCAGAAATATTAAATATGCCAAGTTCCTCTCACCTATGCCCATATCAGTACCTGCAGGGTGTCCTTAGATCGAACACAGTATTCTGGGTCCTGAGGCTTTCACTTGGTTTCATCACATCACCCATGTGGGTCACTTCAGTGTCCCAGTACAGGTGGAAGAACTAGGCAAATAACAGAGTCTGTGTCCTGCATGCCTACAGCCAGAGCAGAGGAAATCTTACACTGGCCGTGGACTTGGGGTGGTACTAGGAATTAAACGTAGGCAAGTGTTCTACTGGTCTGTATGACCAACCCTTTTTTGTAGTTTTGTAGTAATTTTGAGACAGTCTTGATATGTTGCCCAGGCTGGCCTTGAACTTTAAATTCTCCTGCTTCAGCCTCCTGAGTAGCTAGGATTATAGGTCTGGGCCACAAGGTCCAGCCTGGTCATGTTTTTTCATACCAGTTGTGGAGTGATAATCTTCAGTTTTGCTGAATAGCCTGTCTTTGACTATGGCCTGATTTCATGCTAGGCCTCTTGCCTTATTTCCTGGCTCATTTGAACTTCATTAATTTATACTTTTGTGGTTGAGCCATGTAACCCCAGCTCAAATTCACAACCCTGCCTCAGCTTCCTAGAATTATAGATAAGTACTATCATGCCTGGCTCACACAAACTTTGCACACTTGTGAAGAAGTCATAACATGTCAGTATACCACAGCATGTTGACAACCTCTGGGTGACAAGGTCAAGTCCAAACTATTAAATGTCATATTCAACAGTCCATAACCTGGCAATTCCTGTCCTATCCTTTACTTTGAACTTCCATTGGCCTTTTTCCTTTTTTAAGGATAATTATTTGAGAGAGATAGAATGGGTGCACCAGGCTTCCCATCACTGCAAATGAACTCACCAGAACTTTGTGCATTTGGCTTTATGTGGGTACTGGGAAATTGAACCCAGACCATCAGACTAGGCAAGTGCCTTTAACTGCTGAGCCATCTATCCAGCCCCATGTTTACTTTTTTGTTTATACAAAATATAATTCTTTGTGTTCTCAGCATATACCTTAATGACTAGTACAAACCAGGCACTGAATGAATGAATGAATGAGACCAGTGACTCAGACTTGAAGCAGTAGCTTGTTTTTGTTTTTGGAAGCAGGGCCTCACAAACCTAGGCTTTCTTTTTTTCTCTTTTTTTTTTTTTAAAGATAGACAAAGAGAATGGGTGTGCCAGAGCCTCCTGCCACTGCATACAAACGCCAGATGCTTGCACCACTTTGCACATCTGACTTTACTTGGGTACTGGCATTGCAGGCAAGTGCCTCAAATGCTAAGCCATCTCTCCAGCCCCCTAGGCTTTCTTTATAGATTACAGACATGAGCCACCACACCCAGCTAACCCAGATCTTTTGACTTCAGTGGCTACTTTCAATGACTTTTTTCTTTGTTTGACTTCTTTCACGGGTTGCTTATATGAAATAACAGGGATTTTTTTTTTTTTACTTTTGATAAGGCAAAATTGAAATAAAATTCACATTAAGAACAAAAGGCAGCTGGACGTGGTGGCGCACGCCTTTAATCCCAGCACTTGGGAGGCAGAGGTAGGAGGATCACCATGAGTTCAAGGCCACCCTGAGACTACATAGTGAATTCCAGGTCATTCTGGACTAGAGTGAGATCCTACCTCAAAAAAAAAAAAAAAGTGACTATGAAAGAGACTAGACTGATCCAAAGGTATTATGAATGAGGAAGTCACTTCAAGAAGGCTGTGAGGACCAACATAATAATAGAAGGTGTGAGGTGTGAGCCAGTATGTATGTAAAGAGAGGGGCCCTTCCTATTATTGAGAACAACTTGGAATAAGACTAGAGAAAGACTGGGGAGTTGTGTGTACTTTTTAGGTACATCCAGAGCTGGGCCAAGCTTAGTCACATCCTGATTTCTTAGCTAAAGGCTCAGGCTTTTCTGCAGGCAGAGGATGGCTGCTGGTTTATCAGTGATCTTTGGAAGCACAGATTTGAGCTGATCTATTATTTATCAGCTTGTTTCCTGCAACCTGATACCTGGCCTTCTTTCCTGGAAAGCTCTCTGTCACATGGCTAGAGTGAACCAGATGCAGGGTTTGAGTGTCTTAGAGCCATTTCTCAGTATGAAGGAAGTCCAGTTTTAGGAAATGGGAAGTAACTGATCTATCTGGGAGAATGTTTTGCTCACTTGCTCAAAGTTGTTCCCCCATTTCCCCATTCCTTCCTGTTCTTTTAAAGTTTATATATAATTTTTTTTTAAATTTGATATTTTTTATATTTTATTTATTCATTTTCAAGCAGAGAGAGAGAGAGAGAGAGAGAGAGAAAGAGAGAGAGAGAGAGAAAACACCAGGGCCACCACCTTGTAGGTCTGGCTTATGTGGGTCCTGGGGAATTGAACCCAGGGCCTTAGGCACTGGAGGCAAGTGCCTTAACCGCTGAGCCATCTCTCCAGCCCTATATATAATTTTTGGTGGAGGGGTTTAAGGTAGTATCTCACTCTAGCCCAGGCTGACCTGGAATTCACTATGTAGTCTCAGGGTGGCCTTGAACTCACAGTGATCCTCCTACATTTGCTGGGATCAAAGGTGTGTGATTAATGTTTATTTTATTTATTTGAGAGAGAGAAAGAGGCAGATAAAGAGAATGAGTGCACCAGGGCCTCTAGTCAATGTAAATAAACGCTAGACATATGTGCTGCCTTATGCATTTTGCTTTACAAGGATACTGGGGCATCGAACCTGGGTCCTTGGGCTTTGAAGGCAAGTGCCTTAACCACTGAGCCATCTTCCCCAGCCCTCTTTTTTAATTTTTGTAAAAAACTATTTAAGAGCAAGTGAGAGAATGAGTGCACCAGGGCCTCCTGCCATTGCAAACTGCAGACATGTGTGCTACTTTGTTCATCTGGTTTTATGTGGGTACTGGGGAATTGGAACCAGGCCATCAGGCTTTGCAAGCAAATGCCTTTAACCACTGAGCCATTTCCCCAGCCCTTCCCCCCCCCCC